>VZTN01022098.1:19393-33474 GCA_013400515.1 Erpornis zantholeuca
TGGTTCTCCAGGGCTATGGGAGAAGAGTCTCTAACCCTGAGAGAAGTGTGGTTCTTGACTGTGTTTTCATAATAACAAGCCATCTTTCACTGCCAGAAACTCTGGAAAGGGACTATTCTACATAGAGAGATAGCTCTGATAACCCCAGCATGCAGGCTCATCGTTCCAAATTGCATATTATGCAGAATTGCTCTGTGAATCCATTTACCTGGCCAAAGACCTCCAGCCACTGCTGCAAACAAGGCCTCCAAAATGTTTAAGATGCCTCTATCAATAGTGATTTTATAATAAGGAATCACCTTATTTTAATTTTTTTATTAACATCTTATTATTTGAGCACAAAGATGGCAGCTTTATTTTAAATACATATTGGTTATGGTCCACCATGCATCCTTAAGGGACTTTTGCAAAACTAGTGGAATAGATTTATTGTGATTTGTGATTCCTATCTCACATTAGGGGAATCAGAAGAACCTATTAAGTGCACAATTTTTATGAAAATACAATTTCATTTGCATTTGATTAATTTATTATATGTCCATCTAAGTACATAGAAGTCATCTATTAGTTGTCTGTTTTTCTAATCAATCTGCAACAAAATACAGTTATTATAAGCCACATATATGAGATCATGATACAGTCAACAGAGGATTTGACCTAATGTCCACCTTCAACTAACATTCAATCCTCTACTTTTACTGCAGAAATTTCCTCTTGATTTTAGCTCACCTTCAGCCTTAATCTGTGCTTCCACCTCCTGTTAAACAGCTGCTACATGCCAGTCCAAGGACAGGTGCATTTCAATTCATGTGAAAAAATTCTTTTATCTCCCATGACTACTTCTCCAGGTTGTTGTAAGTATTAAACTTTGTGAAAGGCTTTGAAACCTTTGGATGCCTGAAGATTGTTACTACTTACAAAAAAATGACAACCTCATGCTGAAAGCAGGTATCTTCAGACTTACACAAATAAAGTCATATGTGCCTAAGCATTCTTGAACTTTGCAGTATTCACAAAAAAGATATGAAATTTGGAGATCAGGCATACTTTGAGTCAAAACATGAGCCTTTGCAGAATGGAAAGAAAATGTGACAACTTTTCTCATTTCAGACTTTGTCAAAAGACAGAATACTTTTCTTTATTAGCACAAATATTAAACATGATCTGATTAATATCACTATGGCACATCTGTTGTTTTAATGGATATGAATTTGCCAAGCCATTCTCTCATTTTGTTGTAGTAAGAATAAAAAGCCCAGCCCATTAACAAGAATAGGGTAAATGATCTCACTTCATCATTTTCAAAGGGACTGATGGAATATGAAATGAGTTTCATGGTAGTAAAGCATCACAGTATTACAGAATTGTTTGAAATTACATAGATAAATGGACAGATAGACAGCAGCAAACAGTCTCTTGAATATTTGTTTATATGCATATTTATGTATGTCTGCATGTATATACAGATGTGTGTTTATATTTACATTTTAATACAGAAATAGAAGAGTATTGTTGAACTTTTATTATTTGCACTTGTGACATTATATATGTCCTTACCAGACACATACTCATCCTGTGACAAATCAGGTTGGTATAATTGTGTTTTTCCTCTGCTGAGGATCTGGCACAGCATGTGTGCATATATGTATGTCTACATATAGATAGATGTAGATATAGATATAGATACAGATTAGATACAGATATACAGATATATAGGTAGAGATAGAGATAGAGACAGAGATAGAGATAGAGATAGAGATAGAGATAGAGATAGAGATAGAGATAGAGATGAGATAGAGATAGAGATGAGATAGATAGAGATAGAGATAGATAGAGATAGATTAGATATAGATGCATCTACACCTACATGTACCAACACATAAGGAAACTTGTAGTGTGAGCAGCTTAGGTTTTCTTCTTCCATTATAAAGTATTCTATGCCCTTTTTATGTCTTCTACCTCCTCTGAAGCAACATGCAAAAATCAAGAAAGCAAAGAGAAAATCCTTAAAAAAAATAGAAGAAGAAAAAAAAAAAAAAAGATTGCTTTGAAATAACATTAACATTTAGCTGGGTTTATTTCTTTATTTATTGAAAATGGTTGAAATCAGGGTTTGGCCTGCAATGGCTGGATACCTCATAAAACTTTAGGCCATCTTCCCAATAAATGTTGCAGAACTGGTCCCCCATGATATCCTATACCAGAGATGCCATGAGCTGCTGGAGGTTGTACAGTGTTTCTAGACAAAAACCCAGGCTTGTTATCCTTTCAGAAAAATTTCATTTTTTTTAGATTTGAAGTGATAAAAGGTGCCTGGGCATCCTAACCTATTTCTTACAAAAGCACTGTGAAATGCTAACTTTCCCTTGGCACATGGTTGAAATGCTGAAACTCAGCCACGTGGGTCATAGCTTTCAAGCTCACAGCCAAATGAGGAAAAATAGGACTGTGGAGTCCTTTGAAGTCTTTCCTTTCAGAAAACTGAAAAATAACACTTTAAGTTCTGCTGTAAACAATGGAGGGTTAGTTTTGAAAATCACAGTTTCATGTTTAAGAAGTGCTAAATGTGCACTTTCAGCTTCTTTAGATTTTTGAAAATCTAATGATGGCTTAATCAATTTTACATTATTTTTACATAATTCTTTGTCTTTCTGCCATGCACAACCTGTTCACACAGGGAAGTGGAATGAGGCTTACAGAAACAGCTAAGTATCTTAGTGCATCCCAATTTCCATTAACATGATTTTGCAAACTAAATAATTTTAAATAATTTGCCCAGTGGTCTTACATGTTCCACAGCATAAATGCCTCTCACATCATGACTTGCTCCTGGCTCCCTGCCCCTCAGGGAGCATCTGGCCCTCGCTGTGCCCTGACAAAAGGGTATTGATAGCTGTGAAACTGGGATGGATGCCTCTGGCAAAAACCATGCTGAGCTATAAAGGTCATCAAAGAAGAATTACATTCAGATTCTCTTATTTGATAAACAAGCAAAAATACTGGTATTTGAGCAAGCAAAAATACTTGGTTTTGAGCAATAAAAGTATTTTACAGTTAAATCTGTTACCTTTGTTCAACTCAGATTCCCATGGAACTCAGTGAAAATATGGAGATTTTCAAGAAACAAGGCCAGAGAAAGAAAAGGACAAAAAATTGTTTGTAATAACAAATTATAACCAACACTTTAATGTTAAGATAAGAAACTTAGTAAACACCTTCAGACTGATAGAAGATTTTAGACAGATATGCATCAATTTTCAAGATGCAGCCTATAATCTACCAAGTGTAAATGTGAAATGATCCCCTATTTCTTAAGAATCCTAGCTATTCATTGCAACATATTTCATGCCATGCAATATATTTTCTAATATTTTTCAAAATAAATCTATGAATTCATATCCCAAGTTATAGTGTTGAAGGTGTGAAATTATTCCTTTACGCACATGTGGTTTTGATTGTCGGGGATTTAGAATTTTCTGTAGCTTAGCTGGGAAAAAAATGCTACAGTTGAATATATTATTGTTGAAGTAATTATTCAAATGAAGTTGAAGTAATCCATACAGAACAAGAATAAAATAAAACAGATTTTTTACAAAATTCACCATGCAAAAACAAACAGCGATTTTTGTTCAATATTGTTTTGGGCATACAACGGATTTTAAAGAAACCTTTGTCTTAGGCACTAAACATGGTAGTGTGTTTCAGTTCTCCTAGACTCTGAGCCTCCTTCACATTGCAGTTATCACAAATTCTCTATAATAACAAGATTATTTTGTTTACAAAATCACAATATTGCAAAACATTTGCATCACTAATGTAATTAAGTACTTGTGCACATGCTAATGTGCTCTACCTAATCTTAGGTTTGCAAATTTTCAATTCTGCATAAGGGATAGCATTGTAATCTTTTTCCTTTTAGTAAATGCTCCTGGGTTTAAATGACAAAAAATTAACTGGATAGCATTAGTATATTCCAAGAGACAAAGAAAACTATGCTTCAGGAAATTATCCTGCCACAAACAAACAAAAATTTTCCCACGTAAATTTTATGTGACTAACGCTAAGCATACATTGAGCTTTTAAGCAATTAAAATGTTTTGCTATGTTCAACCATCATTTCATGCCCTGAGCCCAGATAAAGAGAAATAATTGCTGATCCAATAGTCCTAATCCAAAACTGATTGATGTCACTGGAAATATGGTACTTGTCTGGCAGCTCATGAAAGCGCAAGGAGAGCTCTAAATGCATAGGCTAAAACATAACTCCATTTGAAGTGTTCTTATCCAGACTAGGTGCTGTCTGTTAAAGCAAATTACTTTTAGTCATCCGTGCTACATCCTAAGGTGGAATACCTACTCATGGTTATATTAAAAGCTCCTGATTCCTAAATAGATCTTTCATTAATTACCACCTAAGAAAACAATTGGCCTGAGCCAGAGAAAATGCAGATTAATTATCACTGCTCAGTCACTCGTAGGACTGGATCCTCAATCTCAATATGGCTATAAAATACACTGCTAATGAGGCTTCATTAGAAAGCACCCTCTCCCAGGCTAAAAAATTTCTTTTATCACATTCATTACAAAATAAAATCCTGTTCCTTTGGTTTTCAGAATAAGTCCTTTCTATGTTTTTACCTATAAAAATCCTAAACCTCCTGCTTCTTTCTGCACATTTATTTACATGTAACACTTTAAATAGCTGTCATTTACCACACCGAGTCATTAAGAAATTGATTACTTGTCCATATCTTCTTTGTCTTATAATCAAGAATTTCCAGAGTAGCTTTAGCAGTCATATAACTAAAACATGAGAAACATATTAGCAGAAAGTAGCAGAAAGGAGAAGTCTCAAATCTTCCATTATGGTCAAGATCTAATCCAGGCAAGGAGTGAAGAAACAGGATTTAAAGCCCAATAAACAAAACTTCAGGCCACATCTAGCATTTCTTGTTTAACAGCCTCATCAGAAATATGTCCCAGCTAGACTCCTTCCCCAGTGCTTTAACCTGGCTGGGTTTACATGACTGGGTTTACATCTCTTCAGCATACTCACAGTATCTGAGTAGCCAAAAGGTAACTTGAAAATCCTATCTTCTCATGGACTTACAGTCTTTCATTCATGAAGTTACAGTGACAATTATTGCCACATTTACTGTTTCTGAAGAATTTTAGTGCCGGGTCCTAGGCAAGGGAGCTCCTAATGATTTAGTGCTTCTGAAGAAGAAAAGGGGATTTAGATTTAGAGATAAAGTATTAAAAAGCCATATTCATGAGAGTTTTTGAAGACTCTCAAGGTCCTGAACATAACACTGATTTTTTGTTAGTCACTAGAAGCAAACACTTTGTGAACAGGTTTTTTCCTACTGTGTTTGCTTGCTCCTGGTACAAAACCCCAAATCCACATTCAGATGTCACTCATGAACCAGGATTGTCTCCTAATTACTGAATACTCATTACGTGAATCTATTTTCTTTCTTGTGGTTAAAGTGGTACCTAATTCAGGTGCAAAACCATTATCACTTTAGTTGAAAAATTGTAAATTTCTACAATGAATATTAACAGTGTACATGACTGAACTGTGTTCAGTTTATAACTAATTATTTTAATTTCCAGAGACTGCTGAAGCAATAGATCATAATATCACTACTCACTGTTAGAAAGGGCAACTACTCAATTGCTTAATTCGTGGCTAACAGCAGAAAGTGGGATAAATCCTGTCGCACACTGGAGTGTCTTTACTTTCAAGCACTTAGCTTTATAATCTCAGCATTGTTGTCTTAACATTTTTTTTCCTGTAAAGCTTCATAATGAAGATTCTTACTGAATATTTAGAGCTTGTCATATCCACTTAGAGCATACTTATGTATACTTCAGGCCACAGTGAAGCTATATTCATCACACTCTAGAAGAGGATGACAAGTACTTAAGATTCAGTAAAGGCACAGCATTATAAAACTGCCACTTTTAAGAAGTCCATATGAAAGGAAAAAAATTCAATATAATTTATATATTAATAAAAGTTGTAATAAAATAGGTATCTATTCTTAGGAGCTTAATTTAAATAAAAAATTATACAATAAAATTATTTAATACTGAAGTAGAAAAGTGACACTCAAATTAAGCAAAAATATGCTACTACACCAACATCAGCATTTCACTGTTCTGCTTCCCCATGCAGTGATGTTAATAAAGAGTAAATTTGTGTTCAAAAAACGAAGCTCAATGTTTGTTTAGTTTCTCTGATGCATGCAGTTAACAATCAGTGCCAAATTAAGATAAGCTTCCAGCCTGTTTTTTTCCATTGATTCCTGGAAACCTGATCCCACTGTTACCTTTGACTGCTTTGTGCTATTTACCACAGCAGCAATTTTCCTATTTGTACCTTCTCAAAAGCCATACCAGGAAAAATGTCATGAAAATTTATAATGTTTCTGAAATGAAACTCCAGTGCCCAGTTCATATTTGCTCTCCTCCCTCCTGATGATTTCATTTATACTCTTGTCCATCACCCATGACTTTGGCAACCTGGCCAATGGGATCACCCCTCTTCAGGTTTCTGTCACAGCCCTCAGAAAAGTTTTCATCCCCCTGCAGAAAGGAAAAGGCCTCTAACTACAGCAGACAGAGAAAACCAGGAGGTTCAAACTGGATCTTGGGCAAGAAGAGAGCAACACAGAGAAAAGGAAAGGCTGGACAGGAAAGCACTTGCACAGACAGAGCAGGAGACATGCGTGCACTGAGCATGGCTGGTGTGGGCTGACCTGACACCGAGCCTGGGCATGAACAGCAACACTATGGGTGTTAAAAATGACAAATCCCCCTCATAAATGTTGTTTGTTTTATATTTTTTGAGAACAGAAACGTGCTACAGAAACTAAGATCACTTGCTTTATGCTTCAGCTGTTAAGTATGGTTTTCATTATTCACTGCAGCTTGAAATTCCTGTGCCAGCCCCTTCAGGATTGTCTCTGCCTTTTAGGGCAAAGAAAAAGCAATGCTAGTTGTAAAAAAACTTTGGTTATTCAGACATCCATGTAGAAGCTGATTTATTTTTAATAGAACTGCTGTACTTTACGTTTAAATCATATTAATGTAAAAGCATGTTTCTTAGCCCATTAAAGCTTAAATTGTGCAGATTAATATACTACATCTACTGCTGCTCTGTTTTGGAAAACAACCAAATTGAAAATGCAGTTCAGTCTGTAGCAAACATATTTTTGTTATTATCTTTGATATAACTGGTCTTGCTACAAACAGTATATATTGCCAGTGTAATTTGAGGCAATTGAAACAAATGAGGGTATAGTTACGCCAGATAAAATATAAGACCATTTCATTTCCTCTGTGAAATGTCAAAGTTTATGATTCTGATGTCTGGAATAGAATAGAGTTGAGATAACCACAACTCACACACCAGTTTCATTTGTGGGTTGCAGACACTTCTTGATCTGTGCCAATAGATTACAGTGGTACGTTTTTAAAGAGCTCATCATTTATATAAGAAGACAAGAGTTGAAATGAAAATGTGTAGACAAAAACAGCCTTCATAAAGTGAAAGAAGCCCAAGATAGCTGTAAGGTGACATAACATCTATCAGTGAAATGGAACAGCTGTCTCAGGCAAGACAGATAAAAGTAAATGACTTCAAAGCAGAAGAGGAAAGTCAGGACCAACCCTGGATTCCTCAATCCAAAAGGAGGTCCATAACAGAGAAGAAGGTTTGAGTATTAAACATAGGATTTTAAAACTTCTCCATATGTGGCAGCTGCAGGACAAGTATTGGGGTAGATTGTGAATTACAGGGGTTCAATATGGTAATTTTTGTCATTCCTTGTGAGTTTGGTATGCATATGATAAATTAGGTTAATTAGAGAGAACTTTGAAATTTTTTAAAGCATCACTCAATCACACATCAAAAATTTCTGAAAGTATATTTTCACCTCAAAAAACCCCGTGTTAGAGACAGAACAAGATAAAAAAATATTCCTTATCTGTCTTAAACAACATAAGTCATTACGAAAATTTGGAAATTACTGCTGAAATTTGAAATGTTTAAATACTACAGAGTTGTAAATATTGTCATTCCAATTAAATGAAAATTAGTGCCTGTTTCCATACAGTTTCCCTTGAAATTAAGCAACTGAACAAGAACTAATGCAGTCTATCTTAGAAGGAAATATAATTTCTAATACCCTGTAGCTGATCAAGCAAAATATTCCTATTTCAAACATAATGTCATTAGAGTTGATTGGGATGATTAGTTTTGATTGGGCAAAAAATTGCCTAACACCAAAGCTAATTATCTCTCCAGAAGGAATAAAAGAAAGAGGCTTTAAATTGTTTTAGGCTTACATATTTTTATGTAAAGTGAAAACTATGCACATATTTTGTGTTTCTCATCATGTAAAGACTTCCTCCCCTACATTTGCATGTGAACTTAAATTTCTGACAAAGTTCTGAACATCCACTGATGAGCAGGTCCAGCATAGTGTGTATGAATAAAAGTGAAGGTGCTTGAACTCTCCATGATGGTAAAAAAGATACAATTAGAACTGCTCTGTAATGCCCCAGCATGAGTCTGTGTTGACTGTGAGCTAACAATGCCAGTATTGTTCCTGTAATATTTTCCTGTAAAATTTCCTGTAGTATTTTCCAGTAAAAATTCCAGGCCAGATCACTGGAAATGGTAGTTAAAGGTGAAAGACTGTTTACTCTATTGTATTCTTGCATTTGTGCTGGAGGTAGATTTTGCCAATTAAACTTCTTTGCGAGCTATTCATAAATACAAATGTAATTTGCAATATTCAAGCAGTGTGATATATTCATACAAAGGAAATTTACTAAAATAATGCCAAGAGAAATACTCTAAAGGCAAGCTGCTGTAGTGGCATAGCCCATTTTGCTAAATACTGTGTTGCACATGAAGAAATTATTATTTGAGACAAGACAACCGACATGGAAGTAGAAAATTGTGTCTACAAACCAAAGGCCCCTTACCTATGGACTACCACATGCTAGGGCTGTGACATTGCCAGTGAGGTCCAAGGGCCTTCATCTGTGAGACTGGCACCAGACAATTACTGCTTTTTTTTCCAATCTCCACCCTTGACTGACTTGATTGGACCCTCACTCGTCTGAGGAAGATAGTGGTGACGATGATCATTAAAACACAACTGTTCAAAAAGAGGCAGCAAGAGAGCTCACTGTGGAAGGTCTACTTCAGGCAGTATGTTTCATAGACCAAGCAGCTGCTCTGTCTCCATGCAGCCTGCTTCCAAAAATCCTGTTGGCAATCCTGACGATGCTCCTCCAGCCTTACCATCTTCTGTGAGGAATGTTGTCTCCATCAGATAAAAGACTGTATTTGCCATCATATTGTTTGCTAATGTCTTTGATATCCTGAAGGACAATTCATTGTTTTAATGCATGATGTAGTGCAATTCATCATGCAGCAAGAACAATGCTAATCCCCCTTCCTGTTTGCATCAGCCATCACTCTCCAGCCCCTATGGTATCTGAATCAATCTGAGCTCATTTATATTAATCATGAGTTGTTTGTATAGAAAAAAGCCAGTTGCAAATTGTATGCATAGGTACCATACAGATGAGAAATAGAGTGTGTTAGAGAAGATAAAAAGAGGAAATGAAGAGTGGGGGGTTTTTTATGTTTATAAAGCAAATAAAAAGGTTAAACAAACAGCATATAAACAGATATTACGGAAAAATAATATTCAGGAAATAGAATGTTAAATGTAGATAAGCTCATTTAAAGGAGATTTAAGAAGAGATTTTAAGCTGCCAGAGGACTTAAAATTCCCTTATAATTTGTACTCTTAAAGTGCAACACAAACACTATGAGGTGTTGCAGATACCTTCTCAAATGTATAGTCTCTCAGGTACAGTTTTGTACAAAGTTGAATATTTTTGCACTGAGATTTACCAATCTCCTCTCCTAAGTATGCAAGCTGACACTGATTTATTGTCATTTTTCTTATTAAGGGTTTCTTAGGTTGTGCATCAGCCACTAGGATGAATGCAGCATTCTATTGTAAAAAAAGATTGGCTTTGACTCTTCGATTTACAGTTAAGCCTAAATATAATTGATTCTTGCATTATTTGTTTAAAAATGCATTTATTTGTTACAAAGTAATGCCTAATTTTTGTAAAATAATATATAAAATAATTTTACATCCCAAATAGTAACATTGAATCTAGGTGTACCATCAGAATCGAACTATATTCCTAAGTAATTCTCTGATTCATAGCAATCATACATTTCCATGGACATAATATGTCACAAACCAGTGTATTTTAAGGTTGGCTGTACAAAATAACCCTACATAATATTTCATATTAATATTTCCCAAGGCACAGTACAAAACCCGGGTGTAAGAATGCTATCTCATTTAGAATTTACTAAGTCAGAATTCTTTTTTTTCTCTTTAGCTTTGCATATTTATTAACCTGTCGATTTGGATGCAAGCCAAAGATGATTTCCCTATTTCTAGTAATGACTAAGAAATTTTCTTTTCTGGTCTTAAATCTTGTAATTGAATATCTCATACAGACCAGTTTCAGACAAATACAGAAGTAATCTAAAAGTACAGGTAAGCTACAACCATACTTTTTACGTCATCAGTCCTACTCCAAAGGATCAGTTCCCCCAGAGTATTCATAAAATTCCATGTAAGGTTAATGTCTGTTAGATAATAGGTAACTAATAATAGGTAATAAGCAATCTTGATATTCAGGTAATATTTATCAGACATCTAGTCTAATATATAGCAGAATATTAGCATTAAAACACTTTCAAGGAACAGAAGGAAGAAAATGCACTATTTAAGTCATTGCCTGATGTTTTGGCAAACAGATCTGGTAATGGTGTCAATTTGAGTGCCATGATGATGTCTTGATTCTTTTTTTGGGGGGTGGGGAGTTTTTATTCACTAAGTGGTCACAAGATAAAGCTATTTCGAAGATTTCAAATCTTAATTTTTCACCTGCTAATGCTCAAATACAGGATGCAAGTAAGATAAGGACTCAGACTGGGTAAACAAACAGAACCCTTTCATACTGAAAAATTGCTGGTACTTCAAGGATTGTATTTTTGTGTAAATCATGAATTTTTCATGATTTGTTTGTTTGCTTTTGGTGGTTTTTAATGCAGAAAGAAAACAAGAGGCGGTTTCATTACTGTGGTAAGTGTGAGGCTGAAGAAATTATGTTGACAACTGCCCTCAAGATGAAGTAAATAAGAGTGTTGTCATTAACAGTGTGGTTACACTGGACTTTATCTTAGACTGACAGTTTCAAGAAAACAGTAATAAAGACATTTAAGATGCAGCTACATTCTCACCTGCAGGATTCCTGGCACGATTTACGGTATGTAACAGACAGCTAAGTCATGCCCTGGACTTTTTCATAAAAACAAACTATCATAAATGCTCAGGCAAAAAAGGCCTGGTCTGAGAGGTATCAGTATTGATAGGAATTATTAAACACACGGGAAAACCATTAGATTAATACAAGATACAAGAAAGTCTTTAAAGGATTCATCCATCTGAAACAGGATTGGAAAAATATTGCTGAAGACATACTTTTTGAGCTGGATACATGTTCTGCAATATGATTTATGAAATAGGAATTCCATCATCCTCTTTATTGTTCTGCTAGCCAAAAAAAAATACTTTGAAATGACAGTTTTCTTCTAAAATTAAGATTTATTGAAGAGATAATCAGAAAGATTAGACTTGTCAATGTCTGCTGGATATATGGTCTAAGAAACTCATTTTTCATTTTGCTAAACAATGCTTTAAGCTTATAACAAGTTTTCTAAAAAACGCCCTTCTTTGCGTCAAGCCTTATTTCAGTAACTTTTTTTAAGAGAGTAATGAGGTGAGCACCAGGTTTCTAAGCATCAGAAGCAATCCAAGACTCCTAACTGTTCTTATGTTACTTCCAGAATTATAAGATGAAAACTTTGTCCTTATTCAGTTTTATTTCTAGTTATTCCTTTATTCAATACCTTTATGTAAATAAATATATAAGAAGCCTTGATAAAATTACATGTTATATTTCTCAAGTAGAATGAAATTCTACTGGTATCCCCGCTGTTTGATTCACTGTATTAATTAATAAGTCTTGTCACATAGTAGCAGCCCTGAAACACAACAGAAAAGTAAATTCCTCATTGTAATTAGCGGTAGGGTATTTACATATTTATCCAAATTTTTTCCCCTCTCATCTACAAATATATTAGTGCTTTACATGACTTTTTTTAGTTTACAACTTGCACATAGTGTGTCTGCCTGAATATCAGATAAAAGCTTAAAGGAAGGCTTGGTCTTTTAAAGGAAATCTCTTTTCTCACTTAGCAACCATTCATCATTTAAGCCTAGGGCCACCTGAAAGCTGCTGCAAAGAAAAGGGTGGATGTTATGTTTTTTCCCTTGCTTTCTGGCTGTCGTTTATTTTATTAGCAACACTACAGGGGACCAATTATACCAAGAATAAACAAGATATCTATTTGGGTTTTTCATTATTTGGCTGCTGCAGTTCCTTTTCCTCTATTAGAGATTTTTAGCTGAAAACACCCCATGGTTTTGCCTATAAACAGGATTTTGGGAGAATACTTAGAGTAATAGTATTCACTGGTGCAGAATAAACACAACCATAATGTTAAAATTATTAAAAATGTCTCTGGGTTTGTTTCTGCACAACTTCAAGCTTCAGTGTGAATTGCAGTCTGGCTGCACTGTACACTACCTTTAAAAGAATAATAGCAATGCCACCTTGTTCAAAAACTTTGCCAGAAAAGAACAGCTTTAGCCAGCAGTCCCCTGCAGAGCATTCAGGAGATTGAGTTAAATAATAGCCATGCCCATGTGTGTAGGTCAGTGTTGTCAAATTTACAACCTCTGTCAAAGGCAAGGCCAAGACTTGGCTTTGCTGGCCCACATGACTTACGACTGACCTTGTATATCCTCATGGCTTGCAGTATTTGTACTACTATAATAACCTTGGCAAAGAAGAAAATCACACAACACACTGAGACAAAGAAAGGACTTTACACCACATTAAGCCACTGGCTAGTGATTGGACATGAAAGCTTGGAGAATGGATCACAAAAGTGAATTAAGTTATGTGTTCCTTTGACACTCAAAACACATGCTGGATTCAATCCCAAGGTTTGCTCTTGCCAGATATATTTTTGATGATTGTGATTTCAGACACAATTTTCTATTAAAGGCCAAATATTTAATTCCATATAGACAAGAACTGAAACTGAGGGCAACTACTCACACATCTATTCACACTAATTAACACTTGCAAGATCTGTGAGAGCTTTTGAGTAAAACTCTTCATTCTCACTTTCATCTTTATTTTTATTTTTCTATTAAGTTTTCCTGCTTTTAATGCTTATAGGCTTCCTGAGTTAATTTGTCTCACAGCTGCCCCATGTTCCTCTAAGTCTGTGAAATACCTTCCTTGCCTCTATATGTAGAATTATTTCTTCTGGAAGACCAAAAAAACCACCAGGCTTCTTATCATCTGAGTATCAAAAAACAATGACAACATTCATATTAAATGTCAATAATAATGTGAGCAGTAGGATAAGTTACTGTCCTTGTTAAATCCCTCATATGTATTTTATATAGATTATAAATTTTCTGGGCAGGAACCCTTCCTCTGTCTGAAAAAGAGCGAAGAGTTGTAGCTGCATATTTTGGATAAATGTAGGGCAAGGATAACAGCAAGAATGGCGCAGTGGATGTGGTCTGCACATCACATTTTTTGGGTATAACTTGAGAGCTGATGGTTTTGTTATGGTGTGTATGTCAGTCTGTACGTATGGGCACACAGTGTTACCCGAGTAAGATGCCAGAATCTGTGCTGAAAATTGTGCATGGAATGATGATGGCCTTGAGGTATTTCAGCATAATTAGCTTCTATTGAGCTCTGCACTTGCTTGAAAATACCTGTTTCTTTCCCACTTATTTTAGACTACTAAAATAATATTTTTTTTAATAGAAGCTTCAATACAAAGAAGCATTTCTATATTA
Source organism: Erpornis zantholeuca (assembly GCA_013400515.1). Classification (NCBI taxonomy): domain Eukaryota; kingdom Metazoa; phylum Chordata; class Aves; order Passeriformes; family Timaliidae; genus Erpornis; species Erpornis zantholeuca. The sequence continues at coordinate 33,460 of VZTN01022098.1, forward strand.
TTTATTTTTTGTTAA
>VZTN01022124.1:0-26921 GCA_013400515.1 Erpornis zantholeuca
CCATTTTTATGAACTTAACAGAGATATCAATTCTTACTTAAAAACAAACTATATTTTTATTTGTTGAATATCTTCACGAATCTGACTGTGAAATGAAGTGTGCAATTTGTTGTAGCCCGAAAACAGTGCATAACCCAAGAAATGTGGTTTAACTAGACCCCACTGTTATCAGTTAACACATGTGAGCACAACTGGCAACACATTGCAAGAGAGACCAGCATCCACTTTGTTACTCAAGATGATAGGAAATACTGATCTACCATCTCCTACCGGGACAGCCTTACCTATCTGCCTTTATTTTTTGGAGAACAACTGCATGCATAGCAATGGGGACAATGAAACACTTCAAAAAATGACAAGAGGATCACTAATGTTCATGAGCTTGGTAGAGATTTTAAGAGCACAGCTGCCTTAGAGTTCTATTAAAGTGCAGTTCTGAAGAAGGTCCCAGACTGTATTCAGTATCCATTCTTTGAATTATACAACAATTTCTGAATTAAAAACCTTCATTTCTTCAATGAAACTAGGTGAAGAGATTTTCTCCAGAAGTTCGTTTTCCATTCTTCCATTGAAAATGGGCATCCAGTCTATGACAGGAGATTAGAGCTTGCTCAAACAACTTCCACAAAACTAATTCAGTGTGGATATGTGCTATCAGCAATGATCACCTCAATCAACGAAATCATTTATACTGTGTTACACTGTTCCTACAAGATAGAAAGACCACATACTTTCCTGAGAGAAACCATGATCTATCTACTCAGTATTTATCCTCTTGGGTTTTGGGAGATTTTTTATTACTGGGGTTTTTTTGTTGTTTGTTTTGTTTTCTTTTGTTTTTGTTGTGATTGCTTTTGTTGATTTTAATAAAGGCAAACTTGGTTCTTATTTTAGCCTATGTTCACAGAGATATGAATTAAATATAGTATTCTGTGAAGGAGTCAAAAGTTATATTTTGCTGGCCTTAACATTTCAGCTGAACTGGGAAAAAGAATATTGATGAAGGTTCATTTGTAGTCTCCACTTATTTTTATGGCAAGAGACTTTATAATAAAACACAGAGGTGACAGGTTTCATATGATATAATCTGACACAATTTATGGTTATATACAACATCAGAGACTCAGTAACTTACCAATGTATTAGAGAAGGAAAGTTCTTACTCAAAACAAAATAAATAAAGCAAACAAAACCTCAGTAATTTCTTGGATTTATCTGCCATAATTTAGTGTAAGAGAACACTGCATGAATGTTTGTGCAGAGAAGAGTATTAGTTGTAAGAGACAAAATTATTTATTCATAACTGATTTTATGAGCAATGAAATTATGATGAAAGCAGTACAATGATGATGTATTTAAAAACAAACACCTACATCTCATGCAGCATTCCTCTAGAAACTTCCCTCTTGAATTTACTTGTGATGCAGTTGTTGAAATCTATGTCATCTATTGCTGCTTCTCCTCCCAGGTTTCTGGTACGAATACCTTCAAAGATAATTTCAAAATTCCTTAGCTTCCCCAAGTGTAATTTGACTTTGTTCCACTTGTCACCATGATTTCCTGATTCACTCCATATTTTCAGAATCCCATCATCAGTCTGAAATTTAAATAAATTATATATAGTAAGATACATACAAGTATGGATTATCAAACACAAGTTTTGGGGAAAAAACCCGAACCAAACCAAATGAAGAGAAGACTGGAAGATGCCCATGCAGCTGTGTCGAGAATTGGCAAACTGAGTCTTTGCAGGATAATAGGAAAGGTAGTGAAATTAGATTAATACTGTGCAAATAACAGCCATCAGTAGTAGACAGAGTCCCAGTAGAGAAATTACTTTGTATGATTGAACTACAAAACCATACATTTTGTTAGTGTTGTGTATATTTATCTTTACAAAACTATCCTTTTTCTTTTAGAATATATTACTGGGTGCAAGGTTACTCTACCATTTTAAATTGTACCTATCTATCTTTAAAAAGTTGTGACAATGGTGACAAAGGGGAGGAAAAACTTACAAATATGCGATAACCATAGATTTAGTATAGCTTATTTGAAGGTAAATAAGAGTACTCTGACTTTCAAGTACACTAATACATTTTAAAGCTTTTCTTTAGACCTCTTATCATATTATCTATCTGGCAAGTCAGCAGCAAACAACATGCTTCATTTTATCATAGTAGTGTTAGAATGCAGATGCACCAATTTTCCTTGCTGTGAAGGGATGACACATATATACGATGACATCGAAAGGAAATACTTGCAAAACTTTTGTATATGTCTAAATCTATTTTTCTTTCTGACTGACTAACCACCCAAACTGTAAATAAAATTTTTTTTTCCCTACTCTTTTCTTAGCAAAACCATTAGTACTTCAGCTNTCTTGGTGCTTTAGATATTGTATTCTGAATAAGAAAGGGCAGACAAACATGCACACAAATATTACATTTGTTGTTTGTGAATCAGGGAACTCAAAGAATTATTTATATCTTTTAGAAGGAGGTCCTCAGATTTAACAAATCATAGAGGCACTTGAAGTGTGGCTTGGCAAGGGAGTTCTGGAAAATCATAAGGAACAGTAAAGGAATTTTTGAAAACAATGACAACGTTACTGTAAAATGCTAAACAGGAAAGAAAAAACAGGGGGGAGTTTCCATAACTTCATGTGAAGTTGTAGATATCCAGCTGGATAACTCTGTTTCTGCACGAAGCTAACGATGGTAGACCAGTGGTGATAGCAGCCCTTTATAAGTCATGATGTCTGAGCACACAAGCACCTACAGACACAAGTTTAGGCATTGCTTCCTCAGTTATGTCTGATTATAACAGGACCTTAGTGGTGCTTTGCACCACTAATTGAGAGTTGATGACAACTGGTTATCATTTTCTTGATATATTTCTCCCAGTGAGGCTCCTGGCTCCATGTGCCATCACATCAGGGCTCCATTCTTTTAACAGTCGTAGCACCATAGATTGTCTCAAGTTGAAGGGGACCCATGATGATTTTCAAATCCAACTCCTTGCTTCTTGGAGAAATACTTACAACTAAACCATGACCAAGAGCATTGTCTGGACACTCCTTGAATTCAGACATGCTTTGTGCTGTGACCACTTCCCTGGGGAGCCTGTTCCAGGAACTGACCGCCCTCCCAGTGAAGAAAAACCTTTTGGGCTTAAAGTCAATGCAATTAAGGGGGAACCAGAATGATAGCCAGACATTTTGAAAGTCTTCTATGTACATTTCAGTGCAGAAACACAGCTCAGAGGTCTTTATTAACACTGTGCTCAGAAAGAGTAGATACAGTAAGTGAAGGTAATTTAAAAAGTGATAAAACGGAGTGGCAAATTTTAAACTTACTCCTAGTATTCCTGTTCATCGAATATGTAGTCAAAAACTTATTTCAATAACTCAGCTCTATCTGTTCCATTGATTCTGATATTTTTGAATAACCTCCAAGAGTGTGTTACTTATTATTGGGGTAGTTTATTTAGTCTGCAAACATTTTCCACCTATTCATGACATGAATAAAATTGATGGTTATGATGAGTTACATTTGGCCTGCTGTATTCTCCAACATAGAATACAACCCCAAAACTTAGAAAATATGCACATTTAAGCATTTTCTCCATTTGTTGTATATGGACCCTCTTCTGTCTGCACTTGAGAACTGTTTGGAATACAAATAATATTCATAAATTTTATTTATAATAAATCACAAATTAATTGTACAGAAGTAGTATAGTGGTGTATTTAGGAAACTTATATAGGGAGTATTAGTGGTGAATTTAGGAAACTTAAAAGGAAATACATAACAATAATGCTAAATGATAAGGGACTTGCCTTATATTCATACACTTGAGCATGACAGAAAAATTAAAAGCTTGTGTCTATCGGAACATTAAGCCCCAAATCTACTACAAAATTAGATGTATTTAAGTTTGGATGTATGGATGTAGGTGGAGCTTTTTAAAATACAGAGGTAAGTATTTATATGAAATCTGGGTGTGTTAAATGTAGCACAGTTAACCAGAGTATGAGCCTTATGTCTGCTGCTAGCCAGATTTTGATTGATTTCACATTGTATTTCATTACATGACATTCTGTTCAGACTAACGTTGTTGTATCACATTGATTTTTCTGTAAAAGATGCTGCAAGTAAGAAGTGATAGGGATTCACATATTTCTTTAGAAATAACCACATTAAAATGTTGTAGCAGTCAATTTGTATATGGTATCATAGCTATAACATATCAAATTTTTATGCAGTTATAGACACTGGGGCATTTTTTACACAGTGAGACACTGAAATATTTTTTGTTAAGAAGAATGTTTCCAGATGGAAACTTTATGGCAGTCTCCTTGCACTTCAAAAATTATTAAATATGAGTACACAAATAAAATGAAGAAGAGGCACTTCTCATCTTGTCTGGGTTCCACAGGAGGAGTTCCTATACAACAGTAGCACTTCATAAAGCATGAAAGGCTGATTTTTCACTTGTTCAGCTACCGCTCCACATACCAAAATCAAAAGCATCCTCATCCACTGCATAACTGTATGAAGGCTGTTCCAATCCAGAGTGCAAAATCCCTTCAAAGTCATAAGCCCTACACATTGTCTGCATCAAACATCCAAGGGGAGGTGGAAAAGGGGCAGACAAGCACTAAACTTGGCTTTCCTCCTCTCCTCAGGCCCAGACAGTGAAGCTGGCTTGGCTCAGGGCTATACATTTCTGCATACATGCTTGGCATGAGAGGATCATTGCTTGTAAGCTTTGCAGATTCTGTTTCATGAATTATTGTGTTGTTTTCTGCATTCTCCAACCTTTTAATCTGTCTTGTGCTTTGGCATTTCTTTCATATCTTTGGAATATGTCTGCTGCTAAAACAAATACAAATATAGCCTGAGGCATATGGAAAAATTATTCTGTGCTTTGTCCTGCCAATTGCACCCAGAAATCCTTCGATCTTTTTCACTCTCATATACATATATTAATGTAAAGGAGAGATATGTAAAAGAGATATATAACAAGCAGAAATATGCTTAGTGTAGAGGAGGCTGGAGGTCAGAGTTTCACATTTTTTTCTGCTTTTAAGAGGTTATTATTTTGCTGACACCTACTCCCTAGGGAGTGTAGATTGCTCTCCAGCCTGGGCTGGTTGGCAACAAAGGCCCAGTCGAGCTCTGTGCTCTGACAGGCTGATAAAAGGTGGCTCAGATCTGTGGGTTTGGTGGACAGTCCTGTCTGTATGTGTGTGACTGACTCTGCTGGCTGTTGGTCAGGGCAGAAATATTGCTTTCCTGCTAACCCTCAAGAGTTTAGCTGCATGTAAGCTTTATGCAGACAGAAGGAGTCAAAGAGGATTGTTGCTCATGCCATAAGTTTTACAGGATGACTAGACCACAGGGTACAATAGAACAATGCGTCCTAGTTTTGCATAGGTGTTTCTGCTTTAGAATTATTTCTTCCCAGTATGTGGTTTACTATTTATTAGTGCAGACTATTACTGGGCAATACCACCACAAAAAAGCTCTGGAAAGTTCCCCAGAGCATAATTTTTATGACCTATTTAGTAATTTTGTACTTTTTAATTCCCTAAACTCAACTTGAGAAATTCTGAGAGTTCAATGTTTCTGACACATCACATAAAAAACTTGTCGGTTCTTCCCAAAAATACACACCAAGACTGCTAAAAACAGATGGTGTTTTCATTTAAGGCTCTGAAAAGTTATTATTAATTACACATCACTGCCCTCTGTGGGCTGAAAATCGTGAAAGGTCAGGCTGAGGTGAGGAGCCATCATTAAGGAAAACTTGACAGTAAAGGGCATATCTTTACATTGATTTGTGGCAGTGGGTCCTAGTCTTTCACTTGCACATCATGCTGAGTAATAAACACTCTCTGAAAGTGGCAGAATTACTTCTAAGAAGTCCACAACCTGTTTAGATCTGTAGCTCTATATGCCTAGACCTATCTGAAAATTCATATTCCTATTCAGGGGATTTTTATCTGCTTTCTGATGGTCTGAGGGGAGTTATTTTTTAATGATTTCATTCCATCGCAATTCAGAATCTTTCTCCTGCTTGTCTTTATCTGAAGGACAATCTAAAGTGTTTATAGCCTCTCTTGAGCACTTTGAGGGGGAAGGTACAAGTTACTAGGCTCAATATCCTCATTAACTCACCTGGGAATAGTAAGAACAAAGGAGAGGAAGGATTCCTTTCTGTCTCAGAATCCTTTTATTTTGTGTCTGAGTTTAATATTTTTTTCTATCCAGCAGAGACCATTATTCTCAAGGCTACATTTCTAAAAAAGTCAGAACAATATTAAGAACTGACTCCAAAGTGTGCACAAGGAGTGTGTGATTTTCCATTACAAGATGTTGCTCCTTTCTTTCAGAGCAATACAGTAAGTGTTCCAGATGCAATTATAAAGATTCCTCTCTGAGACAATCTTGCTAGTTGTGTCTGCAGTGAAACAGAAATGAAACACAGATTTTGTTCTTGATCTGCACTTCTCCTTCTATTCATATTCCAGACTGGGTTCAAAATATTCCCCTGGTTCATTCCCATCAGATATTTATTTCAGCAGAGCCACAGGAAATGAAGCAGAGCTTACCAAATGGATGGAGGCAATGAAAACATTTGTTAACTATTCCTGGGCTCTTCAAACCAAATATACTTGAGGCCTTTTTAATCAGAGACAGCATATTTTCAAATGATTCATCAAAAAAACATTGACTGTTTGTTATTAATACCTTAAAAATATTTTCAAGATTCACTGTATCAAAGATTTCCTTCCTGCAGCACCTTTCAGACTTTTGAGAGAAGTAAAACTTTTTACATACTCTTTTAAAAAATTAGGATAAACGTCTCTGCATTCAGGTTACTTTGAAATCTATATCTTCCAAACAATCTTTGATGATCCAGAATCTTTTAAACATGATATATGTTTAAAAGCAAAACACCTGCATTTTCATGCACAGCACAGAAAAATAGTATAGAATGAGCATAATGTCACCCTAACTTTCATTGTTCTTTTCCCTAGTTTTGGATGCATTGTTATCCCTCTGTTTACAGGAGTATTTCAGAAGGGCACTTTTACTTTTCAGGTACTTCTTGGTTTAGAATGAAATGTATTTTCATGGTGTGCAAATGAAGTTAATTAATAAACCTGGTTTTAATGAACTTTTGTTTTCCTTGGTGTAGAAACATTGTTAAAGCCTATTCATGGCTGACCAAGTATTTTAAAACTGAATTATTACATGATTAGATGTGTTCCTTGCATGCTTTCTCCTTTTTTCAACAAGGAATGGAGTGCAGTCCTGAGCTCCACATGCACAACAGAGATGGGAGGCAGTAGGAAGAAAAGTCACAGCTTTTCTTTATTTTTCCATAATTTAAAGACCTTTTCCACGAATTTGTATTTCTCCAAGTCACAGAACAAGTAATATCTTTGCCAAAACATCTAATGCTATCTATCTGTTTGTTTCGGTTTTATTGCTTGAGAGTGAGTCTTATTTGGAGAAGTTTCTGAGCAACCTGAATTTGAGCTGTTAACTCTGCACTGCAGTACACAGAATATTTGCTTAATTTAAAGATGTCACTTCCTAGGCTTGAGTGTCTCATAAGCACCTTGAAACAAAAGTGGATTAAAATACAATAAAACTGAAGACTGATGCTGTATAGCAAAATCTCTTAAAAAAAAAGTGATAACAGTGTCTTCTTTATCTGAAGTAATATTCAAAGCACGTGAGAGGGTTTTTTTTTTCATTTCTCACTGTTTTTTCCCTTAAAAATTCCTAAAAACTATTGTTTTACTTGAAACTTGTAAATTAACCCTACAGATTTTGACCTTATATTTCATTCAAGCAAAAAAAAGCTCTCCATGAGCTAAGCAGTTGGAGAGTTATTAAATATATTTAAATGAGTCAAAAATGAACTGAAGTCAAGATTTGTTCATCCAAGACTTAAAATTCAAGTTAATATTTTCTTTCTGATCCACTCCCCTACTTTCTTTGTTTCCTTGTTTCTTCTTTTCTCTCCCTATCTTTCCTTCACAGTGACATGAAAAAAAATGAGAGCAGCCAATAAGGCCATGAAGATGTGAGTTATGAGCGAGTACGTGTGTCCTCTGGCACACCTGTCAATCACCAGGCTGATAAAAATCCCATACAAACAGCTCAGTGGTGCTTTATAACAGCAGTTATATTTAAAATACAGTTAATAGTTAAAATAACTCAGCTACCTTATTTTAGAGAAAGGCACCTACTCTGCATCTTAAATGTTAAGTTGATAATTGTACACAAACAAACCAAAAAAACATTTGCACATGTTGTTAATAATGTAGGAAAATCTGGATACAGTAGTAGTTATTCATTACTCTGCCCTTAGCTAATGTTTTGAAAATGTGTTGCTCCTATTAAATAATTCTTGTGGTTAGTAAAACCATTACACTTAGAAAATTGCTGCTAATCATCTGAACATTGAAGCTCTGCATTAAACATACAATTCCAAATTATTAAGTTTTCCTATTATAGCTCTGTGACAAATAGGAAAAATTTCAATGTAGGAAGAGATTTTAAGCTCAAAATTCATCTTCCATCAATAAACTGAAGGATGCTGCAGGATGCATGCTGTGGGTTTCTTTGTTTTTTAGAAAATTGAGGTAGCAAAAATGAAGAAACAACATCAAAAAAGCAAACAACCTGCAAGAATCTGAAGAGCAATGGTTCCAAAAGGCAGGAACAAATTAGGGACAAGTATGCAACAAAATGAGTTTTACTTTAGGAATATGATACTGATGTGCTTACTCAAGTTCCAGTGTCTTCCATGCAAATTCGTGACTCACAGCAATGAAAAGAATGCATTAAAAGGATACATTAAAAATCTCAAAATCTTCAGTGTTATATTATGGTAGGATCCATGCATGCAATCTAGTATGTCTCTGTCTTCAATAAAAACACTTGAAATGCAAAGCTGGTCAAATGACATATTGGAGAAATTCTTTGATCCAGGCAACATATATACTACCATACAACATATGTACATCAGCATGCATCAAAATTTGGCTTCTCTTTTAAGGGCAACTTAAAAAAATCAAACTATTCAATTTTTACAGTGCATTTTAGAAAGAAGGAAAACAGTGAGAGAAAACAGTGATATTTCAGCTTTCAAGGCTTTTACTAGAGTCTGTGTGAATTAGTCTCAGTAGGTTTTCATAATAAGAGTTAATGACAAAACCCATCCAGCCACCCTCTTAATTTCCTCCTTTGTGTAAAGTTTTAAGATGATTTTCATTCTCTGAAACATCTTTTCCCCAATTTTCATTTCCAAAATTAACCTCACTATAATAAAGGAATATGCATTTCAGCACAAACCCCATTCATTCTAATTAAAAACCTAGATAAATAAAGTATACCACAGGAAAATTCCTTTTTTAAAATGCACCAGTTTTGTTTGGAATTCTGAAGTCTCAGTGAATTCCTCTAGAGCATAAAAAGACATCAATACCTCCCCCTGCCATGAGTACCAGCAATTGCAATGTTCCTAGAAGTAAAGTTCTTAAATAATAAGACTCTTCTTTCCTAACTGCTCTAAGTGCTGAGTTGAGAAAAGCCATTTTAAAAGCTGCTTTGATAAAAAGTGACTGATAATTCACCTGGAGACAGGATTTTGTTTCAAGTGGGTACACATTGAAAGGAATGACAATAAATTGCTGGTTAAAGAAGATGAAATTATACTTTTAACCCACTTATTTTGGAAATCTATAATGGGAAGGAAAGAATAATTTATTGTTTTTCTTTGAATTATTCTGCGTATTTCACTTTCTTATAACTTTGGTTTATGCTGTCACAACTGTTAAATCTAATAGATTTCACTATAGCCAGCTTTCATTTATAACCAAGCAAACTTTTCTGACATTTGCATCCCTTTACATTCCCATGATAATATTTCTGTCAAATATACTTTTATGTGCTTATGTTCTTAAAAATATATATTTTCATTTCATATGTTATCCTTACCAATTGGAAGACAGGGAGGAGAACTCATTAGATACTTTGTACTACCTCATCCTCTCTCATTTCCTAGCCCTCCCAGCCCTTCTTTCTCCTCAAATGTATAAATTTCTTTTTCATTTCCTCTCATAACCCACCTTGGTTTTATTTGGGTTTTAGGTATCTTAAGGGATACAATTTTGATTGCCTAGATTACTTTTTTTTTTTTTTTTTTTTAGTTCTGTTGCTAAGGCTAAGTAATAATAAGCTTCAGAGCCACTTGGTAAGACCATTAGCATTTCAAGCAACTTACTTGTTTTGTCTCAAACCTTGTTTTACCTTTGTTTTAATCACATTTTATAGGTCTCTGGATTGTTCCCATCTCAGAGTTGAGGCAACTGTAATATTTTGGAAAAGCAAAGCTTCAAAGAGAAATAATCACAGTTACAAGAATTCTAGGAACACTGTGGACAACAGTTACAGCCCTCCATAATGCCAGACAAGGACAGTGTGCTAAATGCTGTGCAATGCTAGATTTCTTGGATTATGAAATAAAAGTAAACCCCTTACTTCTACTGACTACCTAAATAAATGCAGAGCATATAGAGTAACAGATGTAACAGAACCATTTGTGAATCAAGATCATAAAAAGTTGTTGCAGCCTCAAGCCTGTCATGGTTTTCCTCCTATAGGAAATGCTTCAAATACCATATTGAAAGATGGGATGTAACAGTCAGTTTTCAAATTTCAGCTTTTTTATGCATCTTTAACTCTTAAACTCATCTTATCTTTTTATTTTCTTTTTTTTTTTCTCCCATTAATGTTTTCTTTTATCACTTTGGATATGGATAGAGAGAAGGAAAACAAACTTGTTTTCCAAGTAGGAGGTGCAAACCCCCAATGACTCTAGAACCAGTGGTGGCATCCATGATGCATGTAGACCTCGGAGCATGCACTGGGAAGGACAATGGCAAGGCACAGCTCCTTTCCCCCAGGTGTCTTGGAAAGCCTGTGCACACGAGCACCACAGTGAAACTGGGACAAGGGTAAAGCTCACACCTCAGCTCTGCAGATCTGACCAGACACTGCCAGTGGGGGCTTGTCCAGGATGCCTTTTGGCAGACAAGGATGGTGAAGCACCTTTCCTTTCACATGCCATGGATCAAAGCACTGTTTGAGTGATGCAGTGGGCAGGCAGAAGCTGTGCTGGCAGGACAACTTTTCTCCTCTGACACTTTGATAGACACTTGCTAAGGTCAGAAACATTCTACTTGCAGTGTCACAGTGTTTACAAGACCAGTTCCACAAAGTGGGAATTATGGCATCAGTCTCTGTGAAAGTTCTACCAGCTCTTCAAAATGTGAAGATTTGTTCATGAAGAATTATCATTATAGCTGCCTTGAAAAATAAAAGCCCCAAGGCAAACCCAACTCAGCTGAACAAAGCATCTCAAATCTCTCAGAGATTTTATTTTTTACTCAATATTTCAATTTGGCAATTCACCTCTAATAACATTTTGATTCTCTGTATAATACTGAAGGGAAGAAGTAGGAAAACATATCTTTACAGCAATTCTAGTGAGAGAAAAATAAAATAAAATTTGATAAAATAAAGGAAAAAGAAGTACATATCTCTGATATAAACAAAACATACTTAGAAAAACTAAGGTTCTTTTATGCAGGACAATGTAATTAAAAGATTAGTAATAATTTTCACAACTGATAATAGTGATTCTTAATTCTCATACACTGTCATTAAAACTCTTGAGGTTTTACTAAATATTTAATCTGTTACTTCTTCAAAGTGACAAATCTGCAGGACAAGGATTGACATGAATATTCCCTACTAATCATCAAAGTGCATCATATGCTTTTTCAGATGTATGAGAGAGTGATTAATTAATTAACCTGAGTCAGTCAGGTGTCATTCCTACTTTGATGCAGTGGAATGTTCTCTGGGATATAACTTTATTTCTTTATTTGTGACATCTACTATATAGCCTATTTGTATTCTATTGGAATATTCTTTTCTATTGGATCATAACTTTTGGGCTTGAAGAAATACAGAACAGATCCTCTGGGTTATTAGATGAACTGGACAGCCTCAGGGGACTCAAAACGCTGAGGCTGAAACAAGTAGTAAGTTCTTCATATAGTCAAAGCTCAATTAAGTACTTCAAGCTTCACTGAATTAATTCTGAACAAATGAGACATCCTAAAGAGAAATTCTCAAGTCCTGCCTCTATAAAATCTAATAGATACAACTATTTATTTCTTAGAGAATGGCAAGAAACCAGCTATCTGATTTATTTTTTTAATCTGAAGTTATAAAATATATTATCTACAAATTGAGGGCTCTTATAACTGATATGGATATCTTGTAACTGATAGATATTCCTGTAAGAAAACAGTCTCTGTCCAGTGGTCACCACCTAGTATGTTGAAGGACATATGAAGTTATAAATATGTAAATACAAATAGCATGGTAGGGATATAGAAGACAAAAAGTTGCAGACAGATTCATGAGATCTTGGTGTTTGCATTGCCAGCAGAGATATTAAAAATTTTTATAAGTATATGACCAAGTTTACTGAAATATTCAAAATGCAAATCTTTAACCAGTGACATTCCTAACAGTACCCAATATTGCTTACTAAAAGGGATTAAACATAGTTACATGTCTACAGGAAGCTGAAGGGAAAGTAATAGCCACTTTTCCTCTTATAGATGATTCTACTACAAGGAGACAAATCAAACTTAAGGTTCCCTTTGAAATGGGGAGTAAAACCCACCATCAACCAAGGGAGGCTAAAGTGACTGCAGCAGTGGCTGCTCTGGGGACACCTGTGAGTTTAAGTAATAGGAATCCCACCCAGACTGGGACAAATTGCATTTTAACATCAAGTCCTGTCACCTGAACAAATTTCTTAGGAAAAAATATCACCCTGCTGGAGAAGGTGCAGAAGTCTCTTTCTAAGATGTCTTTTCTATGGTAACAGACATAATTTTCCAGAGAAAGGCAAAGTGACTGAAAACAAACATGGGAACACCTGTCAGCCACACTTCAATATGTATAAGAGAATTTGTAACACCTTTCAACCTGTCAAACAAATACAAATAAAACTAAGGTAGAATGGGAAATTCAGTGGATTTTTTTTCCATTAATTTTTTGTTGTTTTGAACTAAAATTGCTCCAAGGTCCTTCCATTCCCCTTCCCCCCCGCTGAATGCAGCAGCTATTACATTATCCACTTCTGGTTTATAGTCTCAGGAGCTGTGATAACCTCAGTTCTCTGGTTCCACTTCTTCAGTTTTTCCCTAGATCTTGCAGACAGTGCAGAAATTCTGTCTGCGTTTTATAAATGGATTTATTCCCTGCAGCAAATAAGCACAGACCTAATTATCAGAAAAGTATAAACCTTTTAGTGTGAACTGAGGGAATATTGCAACATTAAAAATGGCAAATTAAAGAAAAATATAGCCACTAAGTGACAAAACAACCAAAAATAAGAAAACTCCAAGGGATTTGTGGAAGAATGTACCTTCCCCACCACTTCCACAGTAACAATTCAATCTCAATAACTCATTATGGAAATGGAGATTTTAAGATGATCTTTAAGAAGTTTCTGTAGCAATGGCATCCTCTGTGTAAGTGCTGTAGCAGTTAGATTGGCATACTCAGAAAACTAAATGGTATGCTGTAGGGTATTTTATTACCATTAACCATGATGTTCCTACTTTGGTGTTGCCACATGGTCATTTCTACCTTTATTTCTCATATGACCACATCTTCTGTGGATATTATTTGTAAAACCATTCAGGTTTTCAACTACATACAGTGGAAATTCTCTTGTCAAACTCTTTAACACTGGTCTTTTCAAGACAAATAGTCTCTTTAAAAAAGAGTCTTACTGCACCATTACTGCCAAAAGACCTCAGATCTAACCTGAATAAACACCTCATTTCTCTGAAACAAATCTTGGTACAACTTGGAAGGAGGGGACAGCAATTTTTATAGAGATTAAATTCCAGAGATACTGATTTTAACATACTATACTGTTAACTAAGGGAAAGTCTAAGATTAATTAATGTGCAGCTAGTGAGTTAGGCAAAGATTTTCATTAGTTCTTAATTCCTTTCCATAGCCTACATATTCCTAAAACAACTAGACTGGGAAAAGGAAAAAGCAGAACTCTTATTCTTTTAGTAACTTTTGAAGAACAGAGCTGGTGTATAAAATGTTAAAGAGATGGAAACCCACTTACATAATTTTTGACTGCTAATAAACTTTTCGGTAATATACTCCCTCTGAACTCCCATTGAACACAATCCTGAACTGAATCACACTGTCAAAATGCTCAGAATGTTGTGCACTGCAGAATCCTTCATTTCCATGTCATAAATAACAAGAGTCTTACAGTGTTCGCTGATCAATGAAATGAATTAGATGCCTCATGTATCAAAATTTAAATAGTACCTCTTCTGGATCACATTGGAAATTGTTATTTACAGAGTTTTTCTTCCATGTAGCTCAAACTAAATTAAACTGGAAAACAGTAATATACTACAGCTGTGCTATTCAGTGGAAAGCATGGAAGGCAACTGTGAGGTGCTGAGGAGAAGACCAAATAACATTTAAATATAGACTGAAAATTTTAATTGGATGAATGGCAGAGCAGCTTTATCATTCTGTCACTTAAAAGAAGAAGCACTTTATTCAGATGCCTAAGTAAGATAGTATAAGTGTACAGAAAACAAGTGTAAGCAAACTATTTAAAAGCTGAAAGATGCTTCACATTTGTGCCTTGATTTATTAATTCAGCCAAATGTAGATTGAGTGGCTGGTCCACTGTAATTTCAAACAACAAAACACAGTTTCCAATAAACTGAGAAGTTAAGTGTATAAAATAAATGTTGTTGTACAATTGCATTAGCTTAATTTTCCTGAAGGTCATATGGCCTTTCCACAACAGCTGTCTCTTACTTTTCAGTGAAAAAGAAATTGACAACCCTAAAATTGGATGCCAAATAATATTTTAAATTATTAATAATAAAATGACACCTGTGATATCAAACCTTATCCTATTCTAATATGAAAGGCATGGTGACATCTAACAATTTAGAGAAAAGAGATGATTTTGCAAGGAAATAAGAATAAGGTTACTTGCACTTTTTTGTTCATCTCGCTTTTGTTTTACTAAGTGTTAGAATTAAAACAAATTTAAAATCTATTATTGTATTTTTATTCAATGACTGCTATCCCACAAACAAGAATAAGATTTTTTTTTTCAATTGCATGAATTTGAATATTAAGCAAAAAATTTGCGCTGGTAGTTTTCATTCAGTATGAATATCTGAAAAGCATCCACATCATGTTTTGACAGATACAGTCTCAAAGGCTTGGGGCTTTTTATTTGGTGGGTTGTGAGTTTTTATGGTATGTTCATTCTCTTTAGAAAACAAGACCCCAATTCTGCTAGGAAAATGCTCATATTTTAACCACACCCAGTTATTTCTGGTTCACATTACAGCTAAACATTTTTTTAAATTCTGTAAGATCTATACTCCTGATAAAAAATTGTTTATTAAAAAACCCAACCAAACAAAAAATCCCACAAACTTTCCAGATCATCTAAACAAAAAAGATCTGAAGAAAAGCTAAAGAAAAATTAGTATCACTGATGGATTAAGAGCCTCTACTAATCTTGTATGTAGGAGCAAGCTAAGAAATGTATTTTTTTTTGTGTTAATCTTCTTCTTTTAGTGCTCCTGCTAAAGGTAAAATCAAATATAAGCTGCAAACCACACAGTTACACCCACATATTCTAGACTTAATGCAAATGGCCTGTAACTCCTGATTTTAGTACTGTTAGAATGTCATCTCTCATGTTTTCATTAATTTAAACAGAAAATCATTAACATGGTTTCTTCAGTTTTAAGAGTAGTTTAAAATTCCTTATATGAGTTCCCTGATATTTTTTAAATTTTGCAGATATGGCCTGGCAAACCTTGCAGAAACAAGTTATAAAACAATGAGGAATATTGGGAAGTGCTGAGGAAAGCTGGAAACCTGAGGTGTGTGACTGAACAGAAAGACCTATTGGAAGAATCTGAGTCTTCAAAGATAAGAAACAGCTATGAGTGGACTATGGGGCTTCCATGAGTGGGCAGGAAATTAATCTCTGAGCTGCCATGACCTTCTCACCAGCAAGCACCATGAAGCTATTGAGTTATGGGAGGGTTTGTTTCCATAGTAAGAAGGTGGGAAGAAATTGGTGTCTCTAAAAGCTCCCACTGCATTGACACTATTATTCTCTGCTGCAAATAATACCTGCTCTCTACAGCCCTCTTGGATATCTGTGCATGCCATGATAAGATAATTCTACTTAATGCTATGGGGTCAACCTACAAACAAATACACTTAGAGATTATTACTGTCATAAATAGGTGTACTAAAAAATTCCTAGACTGATTCTCACATGAAATGAATTGGGATCAGGTCCCTCTATGTTTGTGAAATAAATTATGGCAAATATAGAAACACATCTGGTTTGGGGTGGTTTTGAGGTTTTGGTGCTTTTTTTGGTTGCTTTTGGGGTTTGGTGGAGGTTGGTTGTTTGTTTTGTTATGTTTATTTGGTTTGGTTTGGTTTGGTTTGATTTGGTTTGGTTTGGTTTGGTTTGGGGTTCTTGGTTTGGGGTTTTTGGTTTGGGAAGAGGGTAGGTTTGTTGGTTTGGTTTGGTTTGGTTTGGTTTGGTTTGGTTTGGTTTGGTTTTTCTTCCTCAAGCTGAGGATTCAAAGCTGAAGGTCAGAAAATGAAAAAAAATCTGCAAGGCTAAAAATTAGACTTTTATGTTAGGAACCCTTTTTGATTAATCAAATTTTAAGCACACTACAACTTGATACTTCAAGTCTGCCAAAGATCAAGGACTAGCAGAAACTAGAACATCTCCAGGACATTAAAACTGATCTGTGAATTAAAAATAAAAGTTGCATTAAGGGAATATAAAAATGGTAACAAATTAATGTCTGCACCATGAGCGCTAGTGTTACATGTGACCTTGCTGAAGTTTCACAGTATAACATCTGCTCAGTTCAGTATGTATTTGAAAAAAAGGAAGATACTTTTTTCAGTGGAAGACTAAGGGGCTTTGGTGTGTAATAAGAGATGAGAAAGAAAAAATGAAAAAAGAAAGATCTTCCACCTCTTCTGAGGTCAACTGGAACACTTAGAAATATTTATTTTTTTTCTAAGGATGTTTCTTAGAAATTTGGAGAGTTTTTTTCAAGTGGGGTTGTTGATCAGGAAAATTAGATACTATCTTGGGATTTTAGATCTGATCAGTGCTTTATTCTTCGTAAAAGGTATCAGCAGGCACAAGGTTAGATCTTGCATTATTCATTATCTCAAAAAAAAAAAGATATGTTAATTAAATTTCTGAATTCTTTAGAAGAAGAGGTGTGGGAATGCTCAAAGCTCAAGGCTATACCTCAGAGGGTATCATTCAGACAAAGTCCTATGCCTGTTTCACAGTTGTTATTAAAAAGATCACATTTCGATGTCTGTTGCCTCAGTAAAAATCATTAAACAGCAGCTCTATAATCTTTCAAGGAGCTCTGCTCCAAGACCCATCTAAATCACAACTTTCACTGTTGAATGTGTGCCCTGAAAAGTGTTAGAAAAGAGCAAAATATGTCTGACCTGCAAAGATCCCAGAGCCACTTCAGTCTGGTGTGCTGAAAAGCAGAATGTGCAGCACTCCATGAGACCATGAGCTGACAGAGAAGTAAAGGAAGAAACTCCCACAGATCTTGGGGAATGGATTCAGTGAAACCACACTGGAGAACTGTGCAGTGTGGAGGGGACTGAAAGTGCATTTGTTGTCTATGTCACTTTGTGCTATTTGGTGCCAGGCTGGGGTAGAAATTAGGAGAGTGGTGTTAAGTCTGAGATACGCAGCTTGTGACTCCAGGTGGAATGTTGCAGGATGCTGAGATGCTTCAGTGACATGGTGCACATCTCTCTGACTACATCTGTCAGACTGCCCAGTTTTATAACCAGGCACTGCCCAAGTCATACCAATCTTGTGCTATTCATCATCCTCACCTCCTAAAGGAGGAAGAGGTCAGGTTCTCAAAGAATTTAAAGAAAAAACCCTTAATAATTCACATATGCACAATTTCGCTTACATATGTTTCTAGAAAAACAATGGTTGTAGTTTACAATCCTCTGATGTGCCTCTTGTCTTCACAAGAAAGATGCCAAAATACAAGGGTGATTCCTTAACCCTTCTTCAAAATACTTTTTTCCTTCAAAGGATGTTCAAATATATTATTCTCTCTCACCAACTCTGCAATGAATGCTTACATCTGGTTGCAATATAGGAATACAGCAAATTCTATTCTACCAGTTACTGACAATAAGAAGATTGAATAAGAAAATAACTGGCTTATTTCTATTTAATCACTCTCTCATTCTCAATTTGCTTGGAAATATGCTTATGTCATTGTGTCAGAATCAGGCCTAAAACAACCCTGTTTGAAACAAGGTCTAAAATGATGGAAAGTGTTGTTTGAGATTCAGGAAATACAAATAAAAAATTATCTTGCTCTGGGATGTAAAGATGCCATGAAAGTTACTCCTGACAAGTAATACTGTATTTCACAGTATCTCCACTGATTTCCTTCAGAACTCTTGAGACTAATATTATCTTACTCTCACTCATTAGTCAGACAAGATATTTCATTGACTCAAATGCAAGTTTTAATAACGGGTCAGTAATGGGAGTAAATAGTTTAAAACTGTGTCCTTTTGAGAGCTGTAGATACTCATTAAATAAATTTCATTACCACTGTGCTACAATGTGGAAGGAAATACTAGGAAAATTTACACTTTGGCGTTAGTTTTAAAGAATTTTGCTAAAAACTTAATTTTGTCTACAAAATAAACCTTGTGTCTATGTTTATTAAATCTACAGATATTCTATATTTTTTGGAGCATGATTTGGAGTTCAGCAAACTCTTAAATAAAGCATTCAGGCAAATCTTTGGAAATTTAATTTCTTCCTCTAGTTTCATGGAGGTCGAATAATCTGCTTTGAGGCTACCTGAACCCAGTGCAATCTCTAACTTCTATATTAATGTGAGGAGTCGATTGTTTTCCATGCAGTCAGTGAGAAGAATCAATGTAGAAATACCCATTCTGTTTGATGCTGTGAAGTAGAATAAGTGGTTTCCTTAAGCTTTATTCTTGAGTCACTTCCCATAGACATCAGGTCAATTATATTGATTTGTAAAAATGTCACTTTAAGCCACTTGATCCTACAAATACAAATGCCCAGAATATACCAGCTGGCATCTGCAGCACCTCTGCCACAGATTTTCATCTAGACTGCTCTGCTAAAATTAGCCAGGGAATTAGAAAATCCACTGTGAGTGATCTATACCTGAGCTATGGTACCTGCTGAGCCATACACTTCTCCATTACCAACCCTCCTCTCTCCATTAGGCTGGTTAAAAGCAGTGACAGTACCAAGGGAACAGGTTTAGCTGAGAAGCAGCAGCCAGGTGAGAGGGTCTGTGCTGCAGCAGCTGGAGCAGGCAGGGTGCTGGCTCCAGCTGCCTGCTGCCCTGGCCAGGTCAGGCTGATGCTGCCACAGCATAAATGGCCCTGCTTCCCTTGCCATGTGCTGGCCAGGACCTCTTGTCTTCCTCAATATCATTATGTCTTTGCTCATTTGTAACTGGATGGAATTAATTAATTAACTATGTAAGGTCCACTGGAACTTCCTAATGAGATCCTGTGTGTGTTGGCCTTGTCACTGTCAGCAGACAGAGTTACTAAGGACAGGTTTCACCTTCTTTATTCATCTGCATATTTGTTTTTAGAGCTTTGTTTCAAATATTTGAAAGAATCTTCCCCTACCTGTACTAGATTCTACATTATCTTTTTAAATTAAAATGTCTATATGCAAAAGCAACTAACATTGATACCACAACAATTATTTTCAACAAATGGTTTTATCCTCTGTTACACCTTTTCTATTGTGATACCTAGGACTTCTCTTTTTTTTTTTTTTTAATGGCAACTTAATCAGCAGAATGAAAGCAGATGAAAGCTTGTTGTAGATCAGCAGAATAATAAAATGTATTATCCCTTTCACCTAACAATTCTTGCTTGCCCCTCTATAAGCATGTTTAAAAATACACTGTTTCTTCTGACTCATAAAAAAATGGAGTGCTGATGAGGCACCCCACCACCACCTCTAAAACAGGCACAGGGAACATGCTGCACTCCATCTTTGCAATCTCCTACAATGGATGCTACCCTTTCAACTGCCACAGACAAGACTAGAATGTCTCAAAACCTCACTGGAAAAAGTTTTGACTAGTTATATCCAGATCTCTCCGGGGAATATTCTGTTTGTTTTTGCATTGCTACTAAGAGATTTGTAATTTGAATTTAGCTGGGTGGTGAGTTGGATATTTCAGTCTTCATAAAGAGATGCACTGTCAACATCTTTTGTTTTCACTGATGTTTAGGGGGTCAATTTGAAGAATACTGGATGTTTGCAGCTTGTTCAACAGCTCACCACTTTGACCCTATTGTTGTTATTCCATATACAGACAGTTTTCTTCAAAGAATATGTAGTACAATTTCAAGAGAAAAAAAATCAAAACAATAGTAAATTCAGAGAAATTCCATTAGGAAAATGAATTGAAAATGAATTAGGAAAATCTCTCGGTGCAAACCTTAACAAAAGAAGTTCATGCTTGGCTGTAGTACCCTTTTATGATCTTTTAGTTTCATTTCTAGTTTTGTTTATCTCATAATCTGAGATACTTCTTTAGTATGATAGATAATATTCTTAGGCTTCAACATGAACAAGCAATGCATTATATTAAGAAAAGACACTGATGCATGTCCATGAACTACGATTTTTTTAAAATGGCTTTAATTCTTCCTCTGTACCATATTTCCTCCTCTTATTGTTCATTGCTGTGCCATTGTATATACAGTGTTCACTGTCACTTAAACTTTCAGTGGATGGGATGAGTTCAGCCAGAGACAGTTTGCTAAGTTTGTAAACTTGAGACAGTAATTACCTTCCCAGATCACCTTCTCTTCCTTGCATTGTCAGCTAATCACTACCTACAGATATGATTTCACTGACATTAACCCTACTTTAAATCAAGGTGTACTTAATCTGGATGGAAATATCTAGAATTCTTGCTTTCATTAAAAGAAAAAAAATTGAGTAAGTCATGACTCAAATGTTTTCTATTCACAAGGCCTTTAAAAATATCTTAAACTCCCTGGAGACAGGGGTTTAAAATAACATAAAAATAATGTCTTGAAAGTTTATTGGGGTAATAAAATAAGGTGAAAATAAGGAGAGGGCAATGAATCAATGCTATAAGAATAAAACAAAGGCAAAGCATAAAGAATATTCCCAAAACCTAGAAAAATGAAATTTTATCGTCATATAGAAAATTCCATTAAAGTAATATATTTGAATCTTAGTACAGCAGATCTCTATGGGCTGTAATGATAGGTTTTATTATGATAGGGACAGCTATCTAACAAACATCTGCTCAGGTTAATATTGAAAAGAAATAAATTATAACACTTTGTCCATTATGATGGTGGAAAAAGTAATTAACAGTGACACTAACACTACATGTAAACCACTCACATGTGCCCGATGCAGCTAGTATTTATTTTCCACCAAAGTTCATTTGCAACTTAGCTTATAACTAAAATTAAGCAATCCTAAAATGCTGATAATGATATTTGGTTACTCTAAGTTACACAGAGCAGTAATGAAACAAGAACAGAATCTGACCTTTGAGTTAAAGTAAATATTTATTTTTGCATTCATTTTATGCAATGGGTTCTATTTGATATAATGGGATCTCTTTTTGTTTTCATTTTTTAATACATTAAAAATTGAAACTTATTTTAACACAACAATTATTATTTTTCTGTGATCTATTTGCCTCCTTTACAAATTTGAGCCTTTCCAGGGAAAAGAGCTGTACAAATACATCTCAATGACTATACAGTTACTTGATGCATTGTCTGCTGTTATTTGTAGGTGTTTGAATTAATGAAAAAAATCTCCTGATGTCTGTCAAAGGGTTCATTGTTTTTATATTTCAGGCAGCCATATCCTAGGTTGCACCTCTAGATATTAAATCCCATTGAAGTCTTTTATATTTCAGGCTTTAAAATTATTTTTATATTATTCAGAATATTGGAGAAATATTTTTTAGTAATTTATTTTCAAGGAAAAAAAAATATAACTTATCATTTAAAGTTAAGTCAGCCAACATATACTTTGGAAATAGAAACTTTAATGCAGTTCACGAAGACATTATTAGAGATATGGCAGGAAGGGGAGTTAACAGACATATGGCAAATAAATTGCACCATGATTTATATTGGAATAACCAGAACTCCCTGCACAGATACAAGTAAGCACAAATACACATGCTGTCTTTTGCAAAGGTTTCTAGTCTGTCTAGAAGTGGTATATTTGGCCACTGTGTCTGAACAGTGTTGATTATTATTTTCTATGTAAGAATTGATTTCTACTCTGAATTATATTATGATTTTAAAATTGCCTTTACAAGCAATTAATCCTATTTAACAAACAACAAAGGAATGGCCATTTTTTTACAAATGTCTCAGTTTTCACTTGCAAATTATTAACTAGATCGTCTTTTTAAATAATATTTTTGTTAACTTACATTTAGTGAAGAAAAAGATATTTCTAAGTAAAATTGATGATGTACTCTCTACCTGTTTATATAAAAATATAAATTATTTAATGCAGTCATATTTTTGGATTTTATTCTAATTTTGTGTATGTGGTTTTTTTGTGTTATCCCATCAGAACAATAGGGCTGTATACTGAAAACTACCAATAGGGATGGCAGCAAAATATGAAAATAGCCTCACATGGAGAATATCAAAGAGAGAGGTACTATACATGAAGAGGGGGAAATGAAAAGAGGATTTTAAAGGATTTTCTGTGGCTTTTCAGAGAAGCTTCTCTTGGAAGAGAAATGCTAAAAGCATTTTTAAGAGACTGGAGTAATAAAAACCAGCACGGAACCAGGAGGTGCGTGGGAGCTCTTCCAGTCTGTCAGCTAAACAACAGAATGTCTCAGTCTGAGAGCTCTCTGGGAGCTCGTACACCCTTACAGATATAATAAATTCAAAAGAAAAGGGTTTTTTTTATTACCTTAATCAGAACCTGAATATGTCTGATGGCTTTTGATGATTTGAAGTACCAGAAGCTCATCACACAAGTCCCACTTGATTCTTTCCATGTGGAACTCTTCACATGGGCTTTTTCATTTATTAGGCCTATTGCAGTGGCCTCAAGATATAGGAAATGCCCTGAAATGAAATGATGTATTACTGAAAAAATGTTTTAGATTTTCAAATTAGATTCCAAAGCAAAGTAAATGGAGAGACATATGAAGCACTTCCCTCATAGGTCTCATGCATGTCAACCTCACCTTAAGAGAAAAAATTACCAGATCCCATTCATTGTGCACTTCTTATATCAGGAATAAACAGGTGGTATCAGCTTAATATTTGGATGGGCCTGTGTAGAAGACTGGGAACACTTCCATGTTTTCCAGCTACTTAGATTACCTGTCCCCATGGACAGCAGTAGTTTCAGTTCTGACAATGCATCACACAATAGCCACATCATGATATATTTCAGGAGAAAGTTTCCTGAAAGATAACCTTCAAAATAGCTAGTCACACTAAATAAAACTTCTGAAACAGGGAAAATACCTTTATGTATTTATAAATCATTAGGTATCCCTAATAGTTCATATTACATTTGGTCATTTTTACTCTGTATGAATATTAATTCACATACAAATTATTTAGTCAGAACAAATAGATGCCTGGCGTATATATTTTTCAACACTGATACAGTCCTTGAGTCTTCCATCTTTATCTTTAAGCAGAAGTATGAAAAATTCTCCCAAGTTTTCAAATTCATTTTTTTCCTTTATGCAAATAAGAAATGTGTACTTCACATAAACATGAATGTAGTATAAATAACACACTTAAATTTTAATTGCACATCTACTAAAATAGATAAACATGTTAATTCACATACTGTTTCTATGTGAATTAGGCAAAAAACTTTACTTCACTAAATATTGCATAAATGAATGGGGTCATTCTAACTTTGACACTTCTCTGGCTAAAGTACAACCATAGATGTTTGCCATAGTATTATGGGATAAGAAATTTGCCTTTTCCCTGAGGTCAAGCATATTTAACAAGTGTAGTTATGTATTTGTGATAATACTTTAAATATATATATTATTAGACAATGCAAATGATTTTTTTCTGCATATTTTCAAGTTTATTGGGTTTTGTCCTTCAGCAGTTCATGTAATAATCATTCAACAACTACTACCATGCCTTTGTGAACGTCTGCTGTGAAATATTTCAATTTAAGGTCAGTTCTGAGCTCAGCCCTGGTAACATCTGACTAAGCTGCAGGACCTTCAGAAGCAAAGGATGAAGGGCCAGAGCTTGTACAAGAACAAGAACAGATAACTGAGTGCTTTGGCCAAAACAAACCAGGAGATGCACTAACAAGGAGCCGTGTTTACTTAAATTTATTTATTTATTTAACATTATCTAAAATTAATGTATGGATACTCACTCTGGGAAACTGTAAGCTTCCTGGAAATGACCTCAAGCTCTGGAGGAGCGGGATCTGGTGGATCTCAGAGCTGTGCTAACTCACCCTTGCAAATTGCAGCCAGACAAAATGCCTCTCTCCACATATGTATCAAATTATTTTGCCTGACTCATATGAGAAGCAACTAAGATTCGATTTTCCTAAATTGAAGTTATTGTAGAATGGTAATTAATATTTTTATATTGTAACAGATCTAATTCATTAAAAGTGACACCCTGATTAGACATGTTAGAACTCCCCTGCTGCCCGTGAAGGTATAAGACATTTCATGAAGGCAATTATATCTTGTTTGTAAACTAAAAACATACCAGTTCTGTTTCCAAGCGTGTGGTCCCCAGGAGGTCTAACACTTTGAGGTGAGCTGACCCCTAGCACCCAGTTAAAATTGTCAGCCAGAGAATTTTGCCAGGCACATCTGCCATTCTCAAAGGGGCAGGAAGTTCCGCATTCACTCTCCTCTGTATTATCCCCACAGTTGTCTTCAAAATCACAGCTTTGTTCTGGTCTGCAGCACTTGCCATTCTGGCACTGCCTATGGCCGTGTGAGCAGGAGCCTGAAAAGAGAAGAATGAGGGTGTTCTGGTGAATCACAGTGCCATGCATCCCAGCAAGGTTACTGGAAGGTTACATTTCAGAGAGCTTAATATTTAGGAGGAGGAGGGTGGTCCAGAGCACTTTTATTAAAAGCCTTTGGTTCCCCTGAAGTGCCAATCCATTATCAGTTTATTTCTTTTGTATTTTGTCAAGTGATTGCCTAAATAAATGACTGTTTCCCTTGTAAAGCCTCAGAGGGCAAGTTCCAGCCAGGCATTCCTTCACTAACAAAGCTTTCTAGTCTGACTTAATTGCTGACATTCTCCTTTCATGTGGTGTTGGATTAAATCATTTTATTTCAGCTGCAAAGTTGAGCCTACTTTAGGAGCCCTAATTTGGAAGAAAAAACTTTTCTGTTTTAACTACAGAAGTTTGGCTTTTAATGGATTTTTTTTTAATGAGTTCAGTAGGTTGGCAGTGTCCTTTTTGTGCAGTATTCCTGCCATTATTGAGGGATAATTCTGCTATTGTACAGCCTAAAAACTGTAGGACTCAGAAAACAGGATCTATTTCCAAGTTTCATGTTTTCATTTCAGATCAGTTTCTGCAGGACTCTGAATAAAATGTAGCAACTTTAGTACATTCTTTAATCAAGAAGCAAAACACAAAATTCTGAAATGGAACCCTTCCCATTTCCTTTGTACATTCTGCACTGCCAGAAATAAATTAAAAAGCATAATTTTACTTAAAAATAGATTAGCTCAACAGAAAAATTTAGAATATGTGTATGTCTAAAAGTTGCTGAAGACCAAGGAGGATCTAAGTTAATTGATATTGAAAATCACATAGTGCTAAACACTTGTTTCCATTACCACTGTATTAATCTAAAGGAGCTAAATAAAATTCACATAAGGCTGGATTTTCTTAAGAGGTCAGAAATGCTGATTTATTACTAAAAAGAGAATAAGAGACGGGGTATTCAGTTGTCATGTTGGGAACCTCCATCCCATGGCATTTGTTTTAGTCAGACTCTAAATTACAAGTACCCCAAAGTGAAAAACATTGTCAGCACCCTTCGCTGTATGTTTTGGGTAAAGTGAAAACAAGTTATTTTATTTCTAGATGTCAGCTAAAGAAAAAAGGTGCTAACCTCTACTTTTTAAGTAAAAATCCTCCCAACGCAATCCTTATTAAAATAAATTCATAATGCAAATAAATGTTGGAATATGATAGAAATATCTACCAAGATTTCCAGGGAAATTATAATTTTTAACTCCTGATTTCTTAGTAACTTAAAAATATGTATCAGGTTTGTTGATTGTATATTGTTTGGCTTTTAACAACTGGCTCAGAGAATGGAGGAAAAATTCCTGATCAAAAAGAAGAAAGTAGGAATAATCTTATACTGACTTGGAAAGTCAAGAACATCAGGCAAAGGTCTCCAGATTTGGAGACAAGATAAATGGGTAACCTCTGACCAGAAGAAAATGACTTATTTGAAGTTCACAGCTACGAGTTTATAAAAGCATCAGTGTGATTTTTATTGGTACACAATCTCTGAAAATGGTCCTGATCAAAAGAATGGTGCAATAATATCAATATATCAGTCAGTGTCCATCAGAAACTTCTATCAATCATAAGAA
>VZTN01022187.1:0-15855 GCA_013400515.1 Erpornis zantholeuca
CTGCACCTCATGACTCAATGGGAAGGTCTCCCTCTATCCCTTTTCCTGCCCCCAGTCTCCACAACAATCTTTCTTAATTAATTCCAATTTGATGTTCCTGTCCCTGTTTCATCCATGTAGTAAAGCTGCAGAGCTGTTGAAAATTATACCAGGTTTAAAATTTTGGATATAACTTTAGTCAGGGGTTTTGTTCAAATTTGCCCTGGGGAAAGGGAATTGAGGTTTCTTTTCAGGGGATTGATTCACCAGGAGAGAGGCCTGATGAGCTCAACATCTCAACAGACTGGGAGCTGCCAGAGGATGCACAAGAGATAAATGACCATTAAAGAGCATCAGCTTCAAACATCACCCCTGGCATGGTCAGAGACACCTGGCCTGGGAAAAGATTGATAAGAGAACAAAGAATGAGAACCTAATTAACATCCAAGGCAAAGCGATCAATAACCAACAGGAAACCAAATACTAAACACTCTGTAACTTGGGACCAATGAACATCAAACCAATGAATTTCTCTGGGTTTTGACTGTATAAGTACATGAAAAATCTAGTGCATACCTTGTGTGATGGAAGGGATTTCTCTGCACACCTGGGCTATGTGTGCATGAAATTATTTCTCTTGTACATCCTGGCCAGAATAAAGGAATGCCTTCAATCTCTAACACTAACAAATGCTGTTGGAGAGTTTTTGTTTCTCCCACAGTTTTGCTGACAAGACCACCCACAATGTGAACTTCAATAAAACCTTAAAAGTAATTGTAGGAAAAGTTTCCCCTCCTGCACATCATCTTTATCTTTCCTCCCCCTTGGCGAGTCTCACACACAGAGTGAGGTATCCAACATCTGTCCTGCTGAGCAAGTCAAAAGGGAGAGAGCTCTCTCCTGTGGCAGAGAACATTAAAAGCATCCTGAAAGAATAAACATCTTTTAAGAGGTAACATGGGAAAGCAGCATGAGGAACAAGGAAATCTGAATCACAGGGAGAGTATTTTGCATTTTCTCTCACATTTTTATTTACATTTACAGAGGAGTGTTTATGCTTCCAGGCTACACCTTTCTTGCTTCTGCAGAAATGAATGGGGATGATCCAAGAAAGGTGCAATATCTGAAAGGTTTCTGTGCCCAAGACACAAAGATGGTGAAGCTTCACAGCCAGAAAAGCTCTGGCAGCACCAGGCAGGACTCCCACTCTCATCCCTTCAGTGGATTGGCTTTCCCAGAGCCAGCAAGGATGTGACAGAAGGAGAAGCTCAGGACAGAGTCAACATCTCTGCATTACCTGACCCCTTTGCCCCTCAGCCCCTGAACTCGCCCATATCAAAGCCTCAGCCTTGCCTGTTGGGGAAGATAAAACAGGGAAACCTTATAAAGATGATTGTTTGGCAAAATATTCTGAAAATATGAAAGCTGTAAGTGAAGTAGAAATGAAAGCTAGCTTTGAGATGTAGGATGCTAAGGCACTGTTACTGTACAGCCAAGAAACAATGGGTTAGCAGCTGAGGGATAATCCCTGTTGATTGAACAATGTCCTCAGCAGATAAGGAGATGCCTCTGCAAGTAGAGGAGTCCAAGGTTCAAGACTCTGCCAGTTTGGCAGGGAAGACAAGAAGTTTAGAAAGCAGCTTTTAGAAGTTAATATGTAACACAGTATGGAAATATAGTAGTTTTGATAAGCTGTATGTAAATTCTATGAGATCTGTGTCTTTTACTGGTTGGATGCTGTAAAATTACCACATTCAGTGTGGGAAAGGATATAACATCTTGTAACCAGATTTTAGCTCTCTCTAAGGCACACTTCAAGCTGTGGCTGGCAGCTGAAGCTCTTGTACCCACAACCTATGCAAATAAACCTCATGCTTCAAGAGCTGCCTCAGATTGCAGAGGTCTCCTGCCATCCTCATCCCATTCCCCCTTTATTCTTTCCTACCCTTGCCCTTGCAGAAATCCTCGGGGTTTTCCCCTTGTGGTGCCCCACGGTGTTCTAGGGCCAGAATTCCTCACCCCCAGGCCTTTGGCTGCCTCTGGGCACAGCACAGCAACCTGACCTGGGTTCCTGTGGTACTTTGCTGCCCAAGGAGTGCAGGGAAGGTTGCTGCCAGGTGCAGTTCAGATGGGTCTGGATGGGATGTGGCTGATGCTGCTCCTTCCTTCCTGCTGTTGATTCCTTAAATGGCTACCTAGAAACAGAGACTAGACAGGAATAAAGGAATAAAGGTGATATTTATTTGAAAAGCCTTCAGGTGCACACTTTGGGCTCCAGAAGGTCCTGCCTCAGTGGATCCCAAAATGGACAATGACAGGTCATGAGTGCTTCACACTTTTATATCAACATAAATTCACCAACCAGAACCCAGGCAATGATGCAACCTTGCTCCCCTCTCCCCAAGATGAAGGTTTACAGTTCTTGTTCTGAGTGTCTTTGGAGAGAAAGTTAGAGGTTTTGTTATGTCTATCTTAGCATAGAGAACAGCACTTAACAGCTACAGAAAACTTCAGAGCTACACTAGCAGTACAGGATTTGAAAAATATAAAAGTTAAAACCTAAGGCATCACAGTAAGGCCAGGCTGGGTGTCAGAGCTCTGCCTGTGCCCATCACTGCAGCTGCTGCATCCACACGTGCAAGGGAAAAGGGTGGACATACATCTAAAAGGACACTCAAAGCATACCTCAAAACTTCCATGAGTTTTGATTTGCTAGATGTAATTAAAATGCAGGAAATAAGGTTAAGAAAATTCCTTTTTNCTCCTGCTACCTTCTGGCCAAAGTGTTTATTGCTCTCACAACATTTTCAACTTCATCAAATTCAGCAAATAGCTCAAACAGGAGAAAAAAAATCAAGAAACCAAAGAAACCACTAAAAACCCCACAAGAAGTGTTGTGTCTGCACATGCCACAAATTAAACTTCTTTGCTCTTCATTTGCACTCTGGCCTTGCCAGCAGGTGCAGCTGGAAACTCTTGCTAAGTGATACAGAGGCTTTAGAAACCCCAGGGCCAGGAAGCTGCAAGAGCTGAAAAACTGAAGTGAGACTCAGAGAAGTTTCATTTGAAGGTACAAACTACAGCAGGATTACAGCTGGAAGGGATTTGTAACAGGAGAAATGGAATAGAATATGGGAAGCACTTGCAGCACTGCTTTCAAAATTCCTTAGGATTTCTACAGGAGTTTTAAATTGTAAGTTATTCAAGAAATCTTGGTGGTCAAAATGTCCTGGGCTGGAGGAAAGACATCTTGATGGGATTCAGAGGTGTGTTTGTGCCACAAAAAGCTGTTACACCTAAGTCAGGTCTTCCAAAGGCGTGGATGCCTCCCTAAGCAAGTAGCAAGTCTGAACCAGCAGAATGCAGCCCAGGCATTGTGGCTGCAGGAGATGGAGAGGCTGATGAGAAAATGAGGGAATGCAAGTGCCAGAGTGCCTGGTGCCCCGGAATAAGGATGCTGTGAGGAAGTGTTTCCTCCAGGAAAGCTGCAGCTGAGGTTCCCTCAGGAGCTCCAATCCTTGGAACTGTGAGGTGTCTGCGGAGGAGTTTCCTACTGGGGTTTCTCACATCAGGTCCTGCCTGTGGCCCTGGCTCTTCCTGCCCACAGGTGAGTCTGTTTGCATGGCACAAACCTGTGAACATAATAATTCTTCAGTTCAATCCAGCTGGGAATTCAGGGGGCTGTGCTTTGGAGTTGTCTCCTTTAGGCATCACGAGAGCAAGGGAGTGCAGCTGTCAGGGGTCTCATGGAATAGGGGAGGGGGGCTCTGAAGGACCAGCCTTAGGTGTGGCCACTTGCTGTAGACTCTGGGAAAATGCCTTATCCTTTGGGGGGATTTCACTCTGTGAAACAGGAGAGAGAAATTTAATTCCTTAAATCTTGATCTGTACCAAAATGCGGCAGGGACTTGGAAGAGGATGGAGTGACTTAAATACACAGAACTGGCCTGTTTTTGTTTTTAAATTAATTTGAATTAATAAAAATGTTTCTATCTATTTCATAGAAATATATAGTTTTCCAATTATATATGTTATAGTAACATCAGTGTGAGAGTTTTAATTTGTTTAACAAGTTTGGGTATTTGGAAATCTGGGTGAGGTGTTTAAAACTGTTCAGTGATATGATCTGCTCCTTTCCAGCAGTTGTTCCTCCCTCATCTCAGCCAGCTTGTAGCTGAAAATATTGGTAGGGATTGCACATACAGCTTGGAAAGGTAATGAATTTGTATAGAAATCATTTCTATATGGGCAGGCACAAAGGTTCCTAATCACTTAGTTTATAATTTTAACAATAATCATTCCTCCCTCCTTTCCTTCCTTCCTTGCTGTGCTGTACAGTAATTTTGAGAATGGCCAAATGCCAGTTCTGCTGTGGCTGACCTGCAGAGCAAAACTCACCTGGGCATGGCAAGAAGGGATTCTCCTGTGGATCTGTGACACTGACACTGGGAGTCACTGCTGTGCAGGAACCACAAACACTTCAACTTTAGCCACGGCAACCCAGAGTAAAGACAAAATCCTGGCTGTTCTTGCCAAGCAAGAAGAAAATATCATCAGCTGCTGGTTCTAAGTTTTTCCTTTTTCTTGTTTCCTGCAAGTACAAGAGAGACTGGAGTGGAAGGGATGGACTAAGCTGTTCTGGAAGGGATATCCAAATTGTTTTCATCTGATCCTGAATATCCATTCAGAATGGTTTTCTTCTGCATAGAGCGAAGAGAGATTGCATTCCTGGGAAAAGTAAAAGTTTTGAATCAGTTTTCTTTTTGCTCTAAGGAACAGCTGCACATATTGAGTTATTTTAGAAACCAGTACAGAATTATTGATTTCATCACAATCACCTCAGTCAGCACAGTTACCACACTGAGAAAGGTGTGGCTGCTTTTAGAGGGGCTGATACTCTAATGGATCTTTCATGGCTTTGAATATTTAATCCCTGTGTATAATTATCAAATCACTTTAAAATAAACATTATCAATACTTCTATGTGATAAGGAATAGTTAAAAATTATAATGTGCCATGGAGCCATCTTAAATTTCAGGAGAGGAGTGAGGTGGTGTTTTTGTAAAGGGCTGAGCTGCTGTGGGCTTGTTCATTGAGAAGCTCCAGTTCATGTCTGGAGTTCAGCTGACAGTGTTCTCAGGTGAGCTGCTCCTCTTGGGCTGAGGAATGTGGGGATGATATTTCCAAGGGCCTTACTCCCATTTACAATTCCAAAATGTGAAAAAAATGACAGAGGCACAAATCACTTCCCTGCCAAATACATCAGGGGAAGTAAAAGGAAGATAATCAGTAAAATTCTGCTCACAGCAATTGTTTTCAGAGCTTTACTCTAATATTGCAATGGGGCATCTCCCCAGAGATTCCATTCAGAACAAAAAATGCAATTGAGTAAGAAAGAGTGGAAAAAAACACTGCAAATGCATGGATGTGAGCAAATGATATCATATTATTCCCTGTGCATTTAAATGAACTTAATACATGGAGATGGCCAATTTAATTTGGCCAATTTAATTTTTATTATAATATTTTTATATTACTTAATTTTTAAATTAATTTTTAAATGTATTTTTCCTTTAATTAATTACATTTTATTTTCATTCAATTTCATTTATCTTTTGAAGGCCAGTATCAACTGATACTTGCTACTAAATAAATGTTTTCAGTACAATGCCATTCTGCAAACTCAGGCCTGTTTCTGACTGCACAAACTGGTTGTGGTTGCCAGCCCAGTGTTACATGAGGAAGGGCTGGGGAGGTAGAGCTTGTTCAGAGACAGAAACATTGTGCAGAGTGGTTTGTCCTGTGTGGAAGGGTTTGAAGTTACATTTGAGAAAGAAAAATTTGAGAAAATCAGCATTTAAATCCTATGATCCTTCTTTTTTCTGTACATCAGCAATGTGAAAAAACCCCAGAAGCAGTGCATGAGATGAAAAATCAATATCATGCACCAGTCTGCTTTACTTTGCTTCTTTTAATTTTTTTTACAAACCTTTCTATGGTACTGAAACCCAGCTTACATTTGGCAAGGGCTTATATCTCACACTAAAACCCACTCAGCATAAGAACTTTTAGGCTTATTTTACCCTGTTTTGGTTGGGGTTTTTTGTCTAAATGTTTATTTCTCCTTAAATGTGAGGAATACACAGACCAAGTCCAAACGGGGAAGACATCTCCATGAAATCTCTTGGTTGAGAGCTAAACTGGACCGAGAGGAGCAAATCAGTTCTTGTGCTCAGTAAACCCTCAGCAATAACTCAGTGTCCCTGCAGCCAAAGGCACCAACTCCCACTGCTTTTAGCTCAGGTTTATCTCTCAGCAGCACTAGAGCAGCCCCTGCAGCCCTGACAGGTGAAAAACACCAGATTTTGTAGTTTTAAAGTGAAAGTTCAATGGAGAATTCTGAGAGAGAAAGTGGCTGGAGCAGAAGTGTGTGGTTTTCTCAAGCAGCTCCTCTACTGGGAGATCTTGGAATTATCACTCAGAAGTGCCTTAAGGAACAAGAGTTTCACATCAGGCTGAAACAAGGGATATTCTGTGTTTTGGTTGTGAGAACTCAGCAGGTTTCAGGTTTGGGTTTTTGTGAAGTTTCTTAGGTTTTTGTGAAGTTTGTTACAGTTGTGATACACCAGTTTTGAGAAAATAATTTTTGGTCAAGGAAGAGCTTAATAATAAATTCAAGGAGTTATGAAGAGCAGTAAAGAACCTGATCATTCCAGAGCAGCTGCAAAGCAACAGTAAAGGGTTCCTGGAACTGGAAATGGAAATGCACTCAGCTTTGGGACAAGGACTCCTCTGAAAGTAAATCCAAGTGAATGTAAGGGAAGAAGAATAAGGGAAAAAAAAATGTGAAAGAAAAAGAATTGTCTGAGTATATTCCACTCTTCTGATTGCATGTAAGTTATCAGAGTTACTGATGTGTAGCTGATCTTGTGCAGGTCAGAAAGAGAAAATACTGAATTTGGGGGCTGCAATGCCATTCTCTAGAAATCTCTGTGCATCTGCTGGTGGGACTGAGCTGCTCTGTAGTCTCTAATTTTAGTTGTACAAGAAGATTATAGAAGTGTTTGTGGTTTTGTTGTAGTTGTTTAGTTTGGTTTGGTTTTGGGGTTTAGCTGTTGTTTCCTTGTTTGGGTTTGGGGTTTTTTTTCCCCCAAAACTGGAAATGTGAGAACAAAGGCAAATTCATATCTTAGAGAGGAATAAATCCTTAAAGCTTCATCATCATTTTGGTGCTGTTCAGGGGATGGGGGGCACTTGGATGAGGAGTCTAGACAGTTTTGATGTGAGATGCCTGATGGTGCAGGCTGGTGTAAGCTCTGATAAGATAAGCACTAACTGAGCTGGATGGACAAAGTGCTGCAGGAAAACTTCACTCCTGTCTTGCTTTTTCTTGTTCATTTTCCTGCTCACAGTTAATTATTCTGCTTTCTGCAGTGGCTGCTGTCACAGGAGGATGGACCACGATCTCCTCTGTGACAGATGTGAGCTGGGCTGGTGAGATAGGATCCCCCAGCTCTGGGGTTCACTGTACGGAATTGTCATGAGAATTTTTTCAAGGAGTTTAATCATAGAATAGTTTGGGTTGGAAGGGTCCTCAAAGGTCACCTCATTCCAACCCCCTTCTCTAGACCAGGTCACCTTCTCTAGATCAGGTTGCCCAGTTTTGACCTAGGAAACTTGAGAAGAAACACCCTGAGAGATCTGTGAACACACATCAAAGCTAAAAATCTCTTTTTACTCAAAAGCCACTGCCAGCAGTTTTGGTAAAGCTCTTTGTCACCGTGAAACTCCGGAGGTAGCTACAAGCTGACTTTTGGAAAAGGGACAAAACTCTCTGTTTATCCAAGTAAGTGCCAGAAATAAACTTACCAAAACCTGATTTATAATACTGAGATGAGCTTTGGCCCATCCCTGGAAGGTTGGATGGGGCCCTGAGCAATCTGATCTAGGGAGTGACCCCTGCCCATGGCAGGGGCTTGGAGTGAGATGACCTTTAAGGTCCATTTCAACCCAAACCATTATGTATCTGTGGTTCAGGGGTTTAAAGATAATTTTTTCCTAAATGACAATCTTTCCAACTACCAAGAATTAGTGATTGTGTCACCTTTCAGATAAATGAATATTCATATTGAAATTGTCGGGCTTGTGAATCCAGTTCACTTTCTTTCATGCAGAACATTTGAGATCAAATCCCCCAACCCAAGGGGATTTCACTTCCATCTTCAGTGCTTTTTGAGGTGTTTCCTTCAGGGTTAATATCCCCAAGATGAGAACTGTACTTGAAAAATGTCCATGTTTTCCTATGGGACACTAGGACTGTAGTAAGTTTAGACAGCTCACATGTGTAGGACATGTTTCTGGTCTCTCAGGATACCTCATTTCCCTGAACACGCAGTCCAGTGTCAGTTTCTTTTCAAATTAAGGTTTTTAAAAGTTTTACCTTTAGAAATTGAAAAAACATTTGATAATTACTCCCTTTTTAATAAGCAGGGAGAAAGTCTGTCATGGATCAGAAGCTTCCATGGCCAGGATTTTGTAAAGGTCTGCCAAGGTGTAACTTTGGAGGTGAAAATCAAGAGCTTAAATGTGAATGAGGAATGCACATAAAAGTAAAGCCAGAAAGAATCATGAGAGGCTTTAGGAAGCAAGTGCCTGTGGTTCTGAGGGTTGCATGCAGGTAGATCTGGGCAAAGATGTCCAGTACTAGTTCCCCATGGAGTTTAACTGATGATTTGGGGAAATCTCTTATTCTAAGTTTCCTGAATTGAAGTGGGGAATACTGCAGTATTCCAAGAAATTTGATGTTTAATTTATTTCTAACATAGGCTTTAAAATCACTGGGATAGCAAAGGCTGGGAAGAATTTATGCATGTCTTTACCTGACCCTGAACACTGAAATGTATTAATGGGTTTGGTGTTTTTCCTTGTGAAGGATTGCCTTGTAATTGTTTTTATGGCTGGAAGGAGACATACACTTAAGCTGGAGTGATAATTATTCCTTGGTGAAAAAATCAGATTCCAGTTTAAAGGAGAAAGAGAAGGAAGGGATACACACAATTAGGTGTAACAGGTGGGTGGGGATGTCTTCAGTTAAGCCATGAGTCTCATTCCATAATAAACTATGGATATTATCATTTACCACTCCCAATTTTGTTTCATTGGCCTCTCTTCTAGGAAAGGAGCAGTTAAAAAGGCAAATATTTTTCTTTGAATGGTTTTTGCAAAGCACTTTCTGTCTGTGTGAATACAGGAAACACAGGGAAATTAACTTTTGGACAAGGAACAAGAATTATTGTAAAACCAAGTAAGTCAAGAGGGATAATTTAATAATTACACTTCTGTGTTCTTTTTTTTCTAAGTATTTAATTTGTTTGAAGGTTTAGGAAATCTTGTCTCTGTTCTGGTGAGCATCCATAAGACTGAAAACCTTTTCATTCTTGATTTTCCTTAACCTTTCTCAGCCCTTCTCAAATGTACTGTGTTACAAGGGCAGAGGTATGGAATGATTCAGACAAATATTTTTTGCTCTTTTATAATGGATATGTTGACACAATAAGGGTTGCAGAGAAATGTTGCAATGCTAAATACTGTCTTTTTATACTCACCTGAAATACCTTAAATGGGGGAAAAGAGTGAAATAGAAACCTTGTTTGCTTTTACAGGCCCAAAATAGATACCAATGTGGACAGAAAAGTATTAAATACTGCCATTTATTATAAAATTTAGTTTAGAAAAAATTTAATCAACAGAAGTAGATTTCTGTGGATACCATCACCAGCACAGGAAGGCATTTGGCCTCACTCAGGCTCCCACAGAGAGAAGTTACCTCTGTCATTCAGCAGTGACTGGGAACCTGTTCAATTCACCCACAGGGGTTTCTATAAAGTCCCTTCTCACTGTGTGTCTGCTGGTGACAGGAAGCTCACTTTTGGTGGAGGAACTCATCTGGTTGTGCTGCCAAGTAAGTCTTCCAGGAAAAGCAGTGTTTCAGCATTTGTTTTCACTCCATAGTTGTGTTCTGGCACATCCCAGACCCAGCGAGAGCTGTTCTGTGTGATCCCCGAGTCCCCAGCAGAGCTGGAATCAGAAATGTTCTTGTGCTCTGCCCCTGGAGATCTTCTCCCTGAGATTCAGCTGGAATGGTGAATTCAGATTTCTCCTAGAGATTTTCTCCCTGAGATTCAGCTGGAATGGTGAATTCAGATTTCTCCTAGAGATTTTCTCCCTGAGATTCAGCTGGAATGATGAATTCACATTTCTCCTAGAGATCTTCTCCCCGAGATTCAGCTGGAATGGTGAATTAAGATTTCTCCTAGAGCCCTGCAGCAGTACAAACAGACAGGATAACTGCAAGGGTCTGTTAAATTCTGCCCCTGCAATTGCAGTAAGGTGCTTTTTATAAAGGAGTTTGTATTCAAGTATTCAGACCCAGGTTTTCATGTCCAGGCTGATATCTGACAAAGTGCACAGATTTTTTCAGGGGCTCTGGCACAAGTAGCTCCTCATCTCCTAGCCCTTCACAGGTTTTGGCAGTGCTAGATCAAAACTGCTGCATTGTTTGGGCAAGTTCAACAACCAAGAAGGAATTGGAAGTCTAATGGAGCTCCCTCTGAGGGTTAGATAGTCAAGCTACTTAAAAGTCATCTCGTCCTACCAGGCTGAATGACTTAATTGCCTATTGAATATCCAGGATAAAATGGGCACTTGTGAGGCAGATAATACCTGAGGAACAGAAATCAGTGAAGTAAAATTAGCTTTCTTTTCACTTTGTAGAAAGAAATCAGAACAAAACTTTGTTCATAGAAAAATCTCCAATTTGTAGTCAAAATTTAAGTAAAATACCTGAGGAAGAAAGGAAGAAAAGCAGTCCAGGCAGCATTTCCCATAAAATATTTGTGTACATCTGACTGGTTGGTTCTGTTTTGTTTTTTTTCCCATTTTGAACTGTGAAAGGCACAACTTTTTCTTTCCAGGCAGGTCCTGTGGCTCACTAACCTGCTTTTAGCTGAGAAATTAGAAAGTTCAAACTTCAGAGATTATTTTTGTAGAGAACTCCCAGGCAGAACATCTGTAGGAGGAAGAAAGCAGATATTTGGGCAGGGGACACAGTTGTGACAAGTAAGTGTAGTCTGGTTAAGGAAGCAGCTTTTTTTACCTGTCTACCTTCCTACTCTGCCAGATATTTTGCAAATGTACTCAGCTCAAATTATTGCTCCATCATGCAGATCCACAGGGTGTGATTCTTCTTCAGCTGTGGCAATCTCAAATACTGCAGAAGTCTTACACTCAGTTTTCCTGCCTGTGTTATTAAGAGCTCAGGCTAAATAATCTTAGTAAGTCCTGATTCCTGACTTAGGATCAGAATGGTCTTTCTGTCAGATTTGGCCTTAGATTCAGGGGTGACAAACTGAGGTTTTGCTGAATTCTGTCATCAGCATTTCTCTTTTCCAAATGGCAGGAAATACTGGAAGAGAGGGGAGTGCTGGTAATGATAAGTCATATGTAGAAAATGGCAGGAGGAAACCACGGCTCACCAAGGGAGCACCACAATGTGTAGGTTAATTCAGCTACAGGCTTGGTTTGATCTGGATCTTATTCAGCATGCAGTGAGTGATTTGTGCCCTGATTGAATGCAGGAAGGAGAACTACATGGGGTTGCATTCAGGACATCTTCCTTATTGCATTTCTGACAACCTCCCACAAGCAAATCATCCACTTAAATATGTGTGGAACCACAGAGGATATGCAAGGAAGAGCTGAAATGGGCATATCCACCACAGAAACTCATTAGGAGGATGGTTAATTACCTGACTGCAAGGCAAGAGCTCTTTCTCTTCTTTATATTTCAGTGAACAGATATTGTCTGAATTCTTAGTGAGGAGCAAGGAGCAGAGGCTTGCAGTGAGGATGGAAATGTTTTCCTGTCCAGCTAGCTCACAGAATGGAAACATTTTACAGAGATGCCAAATGTATACCTAGATTTTCTTTGCCAGGTTCAGTAAGTCTGGGATGGAATTATCTGAGTTCACTCCAGTCCAGAAATCATCAGAGAGCAGGAGTTTTGTTGTTTCGTGTGCCTTTGCAGAACAGGAAGGGTTTTTGCAAAGGGGTTAGATGATGTGTGAGTACAGGAAGCAACTATGGAAAGCTGCAGTTTGGCAAAGGAACAAGGCTCAGTGTCAAACCAGGTAAGTGCAGGATGTGAGCAGGAGTGTTTTGAGAAGTGTTGGGGAATCCTTGGAATTGGGGGTGTGTAATTACCCTGGGAGGGGAATCTCCCTCCATGTCTGCTGCTTCTGGGGCTGAAATGAGAGTGTGGCTGGAACACTGAGTGGCAACAGAGCAGCAAGAAGAAATCTGGGGGTTTTGTAATGTCTGAGAGTTCATGGAGAGTAACTGTTATGAGAGGAGTCGTTGCAGGAATTACAGTAATTTTTTACTCGCACAAAGGATGCAAGGAGTAAATTCCCAGCAAAATGGAAACCATGAAAAT
Organism: Erpornis zantholeuca; assembly: GCA_013400515.1. Classification (NCBI taxonomy): domain Eukaryota; kingdom Metazoa; phylum Chordata; class Aves; order Passeriformes; family Timaliidae; genus Erpornis; species Erpornis zantholeuca. The sequence continues at coordinate 12,474 of VZTN01022187.1, forward strand.
CAGGGTGGAGTGACAAATCTTTCCCCAGACTACAGAGCTATCTCATTTCTCAAGTTGCTTGACCTTCATGGTATTCCTTGGTAGAAGGAGATACTGCAGACAGTGTAAAATAATGAATTTTCCTTGTGCTTTTCACATTTATCCCTTTTGAAGAGCACCATGAGGTCTCCCCAAGTGTGGAATTAAATGAGCAAGAAAGGAGAAGATGGCTCTTCAGAGAACTGGGGAGTCTCTGTCATATAAAAAAGTGATTTAATGTGTATTAACAGGTATAGAAGAGCCTGCAGGAGCTCTGTTTGCATGAAATACTGGGCCAGGTGTCCTTGACAGATATTGCCCCCAGTCACATCTCCCCTGCAGAGCTGCTCAGGACTGGGCAGTGCAGTGCTCCTGGGAATGTCTGTCTCTCCAAAGCACAGCTTTGAAAACAGATGTCAACTATGATTTCTGTAGTGAGGGCTTTAGTTGATTCCTGGCTGTGCCAGAGCCTCCCATGACCAGGGCACTTCATCTTTTGTGACCTATAAAAAGTGTTGAAACATAACCTGCAAGGAAACAGAGTAGAGACAACCCAGGTTCATTTTGTGGGGATCTCTAACAGGAACTTTGCACATGCAGTTTTATTTTGATGACAAGTAGAGTCTCTGACCCTGGAAGCTGAAATGTGCAGAAGAGCAAGGAGGTTTTTGTAAGGGAAGGTTTGACTGTGTGTATTCAGGAGGTACAAACAGAGTGACCTTTGGAAGTGGAACCAAGCTGCTGGTAAAGCCCAGTAGGTATCTCTTCACCAAGGACAGACTGAATCTTTTAGGATTTTCTGTTAGATCTTCCTTAAAATACACAGGGAAAAGCTTCTTTTTAACATGCAGGAAAGATGGGATGGGGGAGGAGAGCATGTTCTGAACAATTAGCTTCTAACTGCTCTGCCATGTTGGGGTGAGTGAACAGCTCAGAACCTGCTCCTGTGCTGAAAATCAGTGAATGTGTTCGTGCTGGGGAGCACCTCAGCCAGAGGAACCCTTCTGGGAAATGTATTTGAGATTAGCATATATGAACAGCCTTTATTTACTCAGAAGATTAGGTAGAGCTGGTCTCTGGGACTCGGGTTTGGATCCCTTACTGGGTTCATTCTCAGCTAAACAAACAAGAAAAATTAGGGCCTTAAATTGGTTTTCTCTGGAAGTTTCTGTTTAATTTTTCTTTGCTTCTTTCTCTTATGGGTCTGATCCCTTGCTTAGCTTCTGAGCTTGACTAGCTCCTGATCTGCCTGACTCCTTCTTTGGACCATGAGAAGTTTTAGAAACAGCTCTGTTAGTTGTTTTTAAATGTGCTGGAAATTCCATCCTTTTGAAATGTCAGACAGTGTGTTCTGGCTGTTAAAGGCTGAGGCTTCTCTCCTTTAGCATTTTTGTGTAAAGGTTTATTACTGTGGGACAGCTGAGTCTTCCTGGAAACTCACCTTTGGGAGAGGCACGAAACTAATTCTGAAATCAGGTACATCTAAAAACAAATAATTGTTTCACACTATAAGTGCAAGCCTGAGATTCTCCTCTCTCCTAAACATGACAAAAATTGTTCAACTTAAAAACTGAGTCTGAGAACTTCAACTATGTTATGCTAACAGGGTTTGGTTAACCTAATTGCTAACAATTCTGCATTCAGAATTGTTTCTGTCTGGAAAGATCAGAGGTAGGCAGCTGGCAAAGCATCCTAATTTAGACAAATGTATGTGGCAAGGGTGACATCTGTTTTCCCCCTTGATCTCTTTTGAGAAACACATATTTGTGTGGACCCCAAGTTGTGTGTGGTTTTTGTCAGTGAGTGTGTCACTGTGTGAGTTCAGGATCTGGCTGGAAAGTGACCTTTGGAAGTGGAACACAACTGATAGTGAAACCAGGTAGGTAGAAAACCTGAAGGCAGTTAAGGATAGGAAAGCTTAATTCCTCTTTCCAGGAAAGCATTGAAACAGCCCTTAAAATTCCACTGTTCTTTTCTTCTGAGAGCAGCTGAAGGTCTGAGCTTGACTTTCCATCAGAGAAAAAGAAAAATCATTATAAAGCTAAGTACCTCCTTGGGGGGCTGGATCTTCCAGTGCCATATGTGTCATTGAGAGCTCTGACATTTGTGAGTCGTTTTCTTCACTTCTGCCTGTTCCCAGAAATCTCCCAGACCTGCAGATCTCTCACTGTCCTTTTATTTCCACTGCTCAGAGCCCAGGCAGTGTCCTCATGAACTCCCAGAAGCTGCAGTTCCTTCTCTGCTGGAAAAACTGTCTCAGCCTTTGCTCTGTTGCTCCTACTTCTGCCTACAGAGGGATTTCCATCCAGGTTTGCCCTCCTTGATGACAAAAGAAAGCTGGGCTGTCATGGAAAGAGGACAGAGCAGAGCATTTTTATTTGGGGAATCAAGAAATGTGTTTTTAAACCGTGCAGGGAGGTCCAGGAGGAGATCTCTGCTTTCAATGCTGATCTAATGCTGAAGGAGGAATTTTGCTCTGTGATTTCTTTGCATGAACAAAGCAGAAAACTTTCAGTCAGTGGCCATCTCTGTCCAAGCTGAATGAGACCATAAACTAGGAAAAATCTTTACAAGAAATGTAAGTTAAAGTTGCCAAGGAGTTTACTTGGGTAGACTAAGCTTAAAAGAATGTCAAGTAGGACCTGATTGGGTACCAGAGGGGAAAAAAGGGTTTTTGTTATGAAAGCAAACACTGTGTGAATAACTATGCAAACAAACTCACCTTTGGAAGTGGAGTGCAGCTAAGGGTAAAACCAAGTAAGCTTTAAACCATTTTTTGCTCAATATTGTATATATAGGGAAGAAAGGCACAAAAAGCCATACTAGTGATATGAGCTGAAGAGAGTTCCCCTAAGGTATGTCCTCAATTACCCTGCCAGTGACCCATGTCCTTCCTTTCAGATATGCAGTGTGGGGTCCTGACCACATTTTGTGCCATGGCCATGCCAGCAGGGGTTGCTTTTCTCTCTCAGCAGTAGGATGAGTTTGTGTTCTGGCTGAGCTGCCAACTGCTGTGTGAGCTGTGGCACAAGGGACATGGCTTCGAGTTTCTGCTGATAAGTGCACAAGGTTTCTTGTTAACCCAAAACTGCCCCGTGCCCAGCGAGATTTCCAGGATACCCTTCATGGGCTGCTGGTCCTTCAGCTGTGGGGTTACATGCCACCTTCTCTTCCCCAAAGGCTTTGGCTTTGGGCAGAGACAGCAGGGCTCCCAAAGAGGGTTTGCATGCACAATTCCAACAGATCTCCTATCCCACAGGCAGATCATGGGAGTTCTTCAGGCTGTGGCTGAACCCTCGTGACATTGAGCACTGTCCAGCTGGGCTCTGGGTGCCCAGGGGTGCCAGGTGGTGGGGAAGGTTTT
>VZTN01022259.1:0-15251 GCA_013400515.1 Erpornis zantholeuca
GGAAATGTAACTTAAAATTAGTTATGAATAATTCCAGTATATAATCCTGTAGTTTGGACTTTGTGACTCGGAGTATCTTCAGGGACATTTTCCAATGCTCAGGTGGACTGGACCACCTTTTTAACCTCACTGTGATGATTAGGTGAGGAAGTGTAGTTCTGCCACCATGTGATCCATAAACAAAGTGATATGAAATTCTATCTGCCATATTGGAAGCTGGCTAATCTTTCAGATCAGTACATCCAGTTAAAGATTCAAATTCCTAAAAGTTCTGAATACACTATGAAATAATTTGACCTACTGTAAACTTGTAAACTGTGAGTAGGAGATTCAGGACAACATTCTGTAATTTGGTTTTATGACCTCAGCCTTCCAGAAGATGAAACTTTGTCTCAGAGATCAATAGAATGTGTCTCCTGCCCTGCCTCAATTGCGATGAGGCATTGGAATTCTGCTCTTTGTTTAAATTTCCAGATTTATGTCTTCCTTTCTTTTCCATTTTTTAAGGGATTTGCAGAGACAGTGTGAAAGGCTGGCACTATGGAAGTGCCTAGTTCCAGGATATCCTTCACCATGGGTATGGATACCTAAGTCTGTCTTTCATCCTTGACCTGTTCTCACAAGACAGAAATTTACTGTTCCTTCTGGAGAGACCATTTAATTAATTATGGAAAATAATATCTCTGATAAGTGGGACAAGTTTCCAGTGTTTAACTAGGTCCCTCTTACCTAAGAAGGCTTCTTTCTCCTTGATTTGTGATGACTGGGAAATCAGAAGTGAGAAATCTGTCAGTTTAGTAAGGCTTTGGCTGTCTTTAATTTCAGCTCCTTTTGTATTGGTGAGATTATTTATTTTTTTTTCCACCCAGTCACTTCTGGCTTCCTTCTACACAATTTGGAGTTTTTTCCAAGAGTCCCTTTTTATAGAATGTAAATGTAGGTATTTTTGATGTGAAGGTTTTTCAGACCTTTGCTTTTTTGAACCAAAAAAGACTGCCTTTTTTTGGTAAGTGTTCTTTCTGATAAAAAGTTGAAGAGATTCATGCTGCTGTAGCCATTAGCAGTATTTTCCTGCAATGAGGTCATTCTGAGTCCATTGTGGATTCCTTTCTCAAGTTTTTACCAGAAGGAGGCTCCTAGACTGCCTTGTGGGTATACTGTACAATTATAGGTGTGCTGTTAGGAATTCCCATCAGTATGAGTGTGCACGTGAAGAAGGAGAAAAGAAGAAAAGAAATTAACAATAGCAGTATATTGTTTGGGGTAGTCACATCTACAACTTTCCTCCCCTTTACCCTCTATCCTGGAGTCAGGCAGTAGAGCAAGGAGCTAAAAAAGGAATTGGGGTCAGTGTACCACATCTTCTCCCTTTTATGCCTTTGCTGGGAGAATCAAAGGCATAAAGCAGAAACATGAACCANTTCTGCCAAATTTATGACAGGAATGTGAAGCTGCAGCTAACTTTAATGTGCCAGGGAACATTTCTGGCTACTGGAAGGCACCATGTGGCATTCTCCCAAGGAAAGAACTACCAGGCACAGCTGAAGAATTAGTATGTGCCTAGGGCCTGATAGACAATCTGGATGCAGCTATCCTGTTTAGAAGGTTTGATTAGTGTAGGTGTGGAGCATTCTATGCCAGTATGACCTCAGTGCCAGAAAATAGTTCCAAACATGTTTAGTTTACTGTGGCTGGTTCAGGCTGAGTTCCTAGATGGTTCAGAGTTGGAGTGACAACAGAACTACTTGGCATTCAGAGTGTGGCAGAATGCAGAGTCCTAAAGTGCACACAGCCCAAGACATTACTTAGCTAGGAGCTAAGCAGAGCCAGATAGTTTTCATGATCTTGATTGTACTTTGATCTCAACAGTATATAAATATTGTAGATCCCACAATATCCACTGCCATTTTGTAAATGAGTGGAACAATTGTGTCTCTGTTACATGGAAGACAAGTACATAAAGCTCTACTATCTAAACATGATTGTCTGGAGAATCTGTTAGGGATTTTAGGTTGTTCAGAGGGACTAGTTGATAAAGGAAAGCCAAAAACCAGTTTCTGTTTACAAACTTAAAAAGACAGTTCTGTACCAATTTACCTTTATGTGAAGAATTTTGTAACTGTAATGGCTACAACACTGAAAATGTAAAATTCATCTTGTCATTTAAAGAAGCCTCCAAACTGTTCTGAAATTATTATTAGTTTTTTTTCTGTTTTGTTTGCTGTAGATCTGGTATAGCTTTAGAATTTCTACAACCATAAACTGTGTCCTGGTATTCTGTTTCCATGCCTAAGGAGAAATTAACCTTCTTTGTTTGTTTACACTTTTATTGAAGATATTTACAGGTTCTCTGTGCATTCAATCTACTCTGAACTGGCATGATCAAAGTCCGTGTAGAATAATGGCTGTAGGGCTGTAGGGAATCTTTATGCTAATAATGTACCCCCAGTTAATTCAGTGTCTCACTTATCAGTGTTGTAGGAGTCATGCTGTGCTACAGTATTACTTTTCAAGTCATATGTTATCAATTCAGGTCTTTCATGGAAGTTTGGGGTGAGCTCTCATGCCTTTTAAGATGCCGAGTTCCTTCAGATCACTTTTCATTCTTTTCAGGTGGCTGCTTGAAAATCCAGAAGAGATGGATATGCTAGTAACTAGATGTTTTTTAAATATTTGTCTTCTACCTGCTTGCCCTAGGAAAGAAACTTCTTCAAATTGTACTAACTTAAGCTGTGTCAGAAACATCTGTGGGCTTCTTTGCCTGGGTAGTGGGACCATGAGGGGCCAGCCAGGAACTACCAATTAGATTGGCCTTGGCCACTTTTAAAATGTAGTTCTACTACAAGGATATATATGGATTTTCTAGTATAACTTCAAATATACAAATATACACAAAAAGTGTAGTTTTGGACAGGCTTCAGCACTTGGGTGAAAATGTCCCTCTTCTTACTACTTGAAATCTGACTGTGCCCCCTTGGTGAAATGATCAATTCATCTGAATAATTTTACTGCCAAATTCAACCAATAGTCAAATCTAATTGTTAAAAGTGATGTCAGAATGAGATGTAGTAAAAGATCTTTCTTTCCAAGATTAAAGATAGTTGAAATTTAAAGTGAATTCTGAATAAGGTAAATTCAGCTGGGGTCTGTTTTTCAGGGGGTTTTGGGTCTGGATTCTTTTAACAGTTGATACTAAACAGCTTCTAGAGAACCTAGCCCATGTGTATGTCAGAGGCCTTCCCATCTCCATAATTTTCTAAAAACCTACAGTTTTCTGGAGATTTCACCAACAAGGATGCCTCCCTCTCTGCAAATGCATGAACTTTAATGGAAGAAAAAAAAAGAGATTTACATATATATAATAAAGGAAAACAAGAGGGAATCTGCCTTCCACACATGCATTTCATAACCTTTTTTGGTGTATTATTTCCCTTCTTTTTGTTGTAGGCCAGTCTAGCCTTGCATGATACATTTGGTTTAGTAGCTAAGGTATTTAGTTGGGGATTGATTTTTTCTGCTGAATTATATAAAGATTTGGGAACATTATTTGAATTAAACACAGCTGAAAAGATCTCAGTAATTGTTCCATGACTCCTGCAGGTACCATAGTGCTGATAGAATGTGATGAATCATTTTGCAGGGTGTCTTACTGTGGAACTGGGATCTCCTTTCCAATGTTTACTTTTTTTTAAATCTATGGTATTAGGAGGAAAATTTGCACACAAATTTGAGTTCTCTGGATATTTGTTACCAAACAGGCAGTTCAGAAAGAACATTAAATTATTCCCATTATGGCTGAGTCCTGGAATATATTTTACATAAAGGTATTTGCCAAAAGAGATTTTGTGGAGTATTGTATCAGTTTCACTTTAAAGGAGCAGAAAGATGCTGAAAGTTGCTGAAATATAATTCTTGAAATATATTCCCCCAAATTTAACATTTTTATTTTAATATTGCTGAAAAGTTCATGATCCTCAGAGCTGCAATTCTGCAGAGCACTTGCAATACATATGGAGTAGGTATCAGGTTCATTTTCTAGAAAACATGCCACAGTAAAATTATTTGAGGTACAAAAAATATTTCTTTGTTGGTGTTTAATTGGTTTTTGGAAAATTATAGAACATAGTGCTTGCTTTAGATAAATCTGGAAATAAGTGATGGCTTATTGTCCTTTTTAAGCTGTTTGAAACTCTACATCGGCCAAATCTTTCTTTATAGTAGAAGTTTCTGTGTCATTTAAACCTCTTAGTTTTGGATTTCACTTCTACATTTGATAAGGCTTTTAAATAGAGTAAAACAATAACTCCTAATGGATTTAAATAGGGAATTCTAACATAAATAGACTGCAAATTTGCTGAATATTTTTACTGTAATTACATTTCGCCTTCTAAGCTATGTGTCATAAATGATTTTGTTCAATGAAAAGCATCATGTTGGATGAATTGATTTTTTCTGAGTGATCCAAATGGTCGCTAGTATATCTTACCAAATACTTTGTCAGTCATGTGATGGATATTACCTTTGTAGTTGTTTCAGTAACAGTGTTCAGGAAATTTTAAGTGGTGATAATGTTTTACATATCCAAAAGCTTTGGAAGACCTTTGCAGTATGTCACTGTGAAACTTCAGCCTCTAGTTAAAGTATGTTATTTGTCTTTGTGAAAGTACTTTTGTGGTAATAAAAGTATTTCTAGTCATGATCATAGTAATGCTTTGGATGCTGCTGAGGTAATTCTGACCTCTGTTGGCAAAGCACAGCAAATGAAATGTGTGCTGAGTATCATGCTTCTGTTTTGATATTATTTATTTCTAATATGACATGTTGCTGAGAGAAGAAGTTAAGGCATTAATTCTATGTTTTTATTGTTGTTGGAAAGCTTTTTTTTTTTTTTTTGTCCTACTGTTCTAATTAGCTAGAGCATAGGATAGCATGCTCAAACTGTCCTTAGTTAATAACATTATCTGATTTAGTAGTTTTTGTCCCACACAATAGTTTCATCCAGTATTGTTCTTATTCAGATTTTATATGCTATGCCAAAAACATTTGAAAATGTCACATTATAATAGTTCCATGTGTCAAAGATTAGATCTTACAAAGATTTCATTTGAGATGTGCAGTATGTCTGATAAAGACTGATTTTTAAGGCTCTGAAAAAGCCCGATCAGTGGATTGGTTTTGTCCAGTTGTCCTTACTGCAATAGCTAATTTCATACTGATTAACTTCCTTATTTAACTTGATAATTAAGGAGAAGAAAGAAATGTTGACATAATCTGAACAGTTGCTGTTTTTTTTTTCTATGCAATAACTGTCATTTCCATCATATATTAATCCTACCTATCTTTACATTTCATATATCTTTCCTAAGTAGTGTTCTTGTTAATGAAGTTAATACAGAGCTGATGGAAAGAATGAATGTTAGCACTTGGATGGGGGCAGTCAATATGCAGATACTTCATGGTAGCATTCTAGCAAATGCAGTAAGTGCTCCTCTGATTTGAAATTATCTTTCTCCTTAGAGCAGACTCAAATTGTTTAATAATTATGTTATGGACAGCAAAAGGTTTTAGTACTCTTTTGAATTAATTTTTATCAAGGTTACTTTCAACTACCTTATATCTTGCAGAAATGTACTGTTGCAGGCTTCTGATGTTCTCTGCCTTGCTCATTGTTTGCTTAGGCCCATGGAGTCTGAATGACTGAGGAAATACTCTACTGGAAAGCACAAATGTTATGTATATATTCTTCATGTGTTATAGGTCATTGATAGACTTCAAGAGCCTTAATATCTCAGGATTCATATTTTGGAAGTTAGTTCCAGGAGCTGCACTCTTTCAGTGTTCTGAGTTTAGGGTAAGGTTATGGCAGGTTGTCCAAAAGGGTTGGACATTATTGCTGCTGTTATGAGATGAAGATATGGAAGCTTTGAATTGAGAATCTGGGAAATCACGTGGATTACTGATTTAATATCATGTGGATGCAGATATATGAAGTGAGACTCTCACATCTGTTACATTCTCATACGTCAAGATAGTGAGGGACTGATTAGGTCGCTGCAGGGATTAATGCCACTATAGTTGATTTCTGAATCTCATTTTCAAATTTCAGCATAAATTGAGAACGAGGTGTGAGAAGGCCTTCAAGAATCAAGAGGAAATGGAATAATATATTTTTTGTGGTGTCTGTTTTACTTGTGTCTGATAGAATTATTCTGTTTGAGGAAACCCAGATGAGAAAGGACAAGGTATTAAAGCCAGCTGAATTGCAGATTCTATATATAGCAAGCTCTGTTTTGTGTGTCCTAGAGATATCACAAAGAGTCTCATCTCAGGTTGGTTTCTAAGATGAACAATCTTTAGTACTGGAATAAGGTCATAGATCCAACCGCATCCATATTCAAAAATCTTTGATGCAAATTGTTACTCTTCCCAGCGCTGCTTCCAGTGCCAGAGCTCCAGGAATTTTTAGTCTACTTAAACAAATGTCAGTAAGTGCTCCAGGATGCATAATTAATCATTTAGAGGTTTTAAAATCTCCTTTTCTAGTAAATATTGACTTTGCCTCTCTGTGATAAGAATGTGTTTAAAATTGCAAACACCATGAATTTATGATGGACGGGAGTACTGTGTTGGATCTCCAAAAATGTATTGTGAAAAACCTCCCTTTTCTCACTAAAGATTCAAGGCCACTTGAATTAGGAAAAAGAATGGCTAAGGGAATATCTCCTAACAAAATATGTCATCATATCTGTATTCATGAGAGAAAAAGAAATAGGACTTTGCTTCAGTTTATTTCTGATAAAAATAATATTAGAATTGCTTTTTAAAAATTTTATTTTAGTGTCAGCTAATTTTTACAAAAGAAGAAGTCAGAGTGGTTTATCTGAGAATGTGCTCTGTTCTTCAAAAAAAATATTGATGTACATACTATACCTCAGCATTCATGGGTGTATTCATGTCAGTGTAAAGAGTCATAAAATCATAGATTAAGCTGAGTTGGAAGGGACCCACAAGCATCCAACTCCTGGCCCTGCACAGGACAGCCCAAGTCACACCATATGCCTGAGAGAGTTGTCCAAACTCTCTTTGAACTCTGTCAGGCTTGGTGCTGTGTCCACTGCCCTGGGGAGCCTGTTCCAGTGCCCAAACACCCTCTGGGTGAAGAACCTTTTCCTAATATCTAACCTGAACCTGCCCTGACACAACTTCAGGTCATTCCCTCAGGTCCTGTCACTGTCACCACAGAGAAAAGATCAGTGCCTGCCCCTCCTCTTCCCCTCACAAGGAAGTTTTAACTATGCTGAGGTCTCCCCTCAGTCTCCTCCAGGCTGAACAGACCAAGTGATCCCAGCTGCTCCTCATACACCTTCCCCTCAACATCGTTGTAGCTCTCCTTTGGATGCTCTCTAATAGCTTTATATCATTCTTATGTTGTGGCACCCAAACCTGTGCACAGCACTCTAGGTGAGGCCGCACTAATGCAGAGTAGCTTGGGACAATCCCCTCCCTCAACCAACAGGTGAGGGAATGTTTGATGTACTTAGAATCCTGAGATATGCAAGGGCTTTCACAACCCCTCAAGAGGTTGATTTCTGTTGTGCTTATAGAAAAATAATGATTCTTTATGGAATTTCTCAAAATATTAGTTGTCTGGGAAGAGTTGAAAGAACCCAGTATTTATTTATAAAGGGAGTTTAATGTATGTATGTGCCCATAAGTATCGTATGCACACTGAAAAAAGATGTAGTCAAGCGTGTCTGATAAATTGCCTTTCTCTATTTTATGGCCTAATACTAACTAACACAGTGAGCTGTGCTCCTGGTTAATCTGGATCAATCTATAGATCTTATACAAAGTGCATAGGTCTGATTCATAACAAATATGTAGAACCCATCTAACTCATATATGTTAGGGAGCCCAAGTTAATCTGATGCCCTGATCTTCAACATTAGCTGGATGGTATCCCCACAGGTTGCTTAAATTACCTAAGATCATACATGGAGGTACCATTGGTAATGGTTTTAGAATATGATTCACATTGCTTAATCATGAATGATTTCACTTATTAAAGGTACTGCATGCTGATCTGGTTTTGAACTGAGTATTTTCATAATTTAGTAGCTGTTCTTACAGCATTCTTCTGCAGGGTGATCTCAAATGAGAGATAACATTTTTTCCTGTCAGAATGACTGGATTTTCAAGGACAGAACTTTGGATTGAATCCAAAGATGTCTGACTCATCATTGACAAGCTGGAGTTACTATGGTTCTCTGTGAACTAAGCAAAACCCCAGCTTGTCCCTATAGACAAGTGGAATACAGAGGAACCCTTCTGTCATAACTGATGAAGGCTTTCTCTCTTTTAACCACTCCAGGCAAATTGATCTTGACTGTAAAAGCTAACCAGTACTAGTCAGGAAAATTTTGCTTTCTGAATATAGCCCCAGTATTATGCAGTATACTCAGCCAGGGTACTTCCAGATGAGTAGTCCATAAAGAATGATGAAGCCAAACTGGTTAGATAAAGGTCAAATGCAAAGGTACCTTATATATGACAGATTTTTTGAATAAAGCATGACTAATTGATTTCCTATTCCTTTGTGTGACATCATCCTGAAGTCAATGTGTTTCTCCTTTTGGTTTTCGCATGTTAACTGATTTTTTACAACATTTAAAGTGATGTAACTGTTAAGACTCTCAGGGTAAAACTGTATACCCTCAAGGGAAATTGATTGCAGCTTCAAGTAAATGGAGTTCTAACTCAGCTAAAATAATTCATATGACTTCTGTTGGGGTTTAGTGTATGTAGATTTTACCATATAGAGTAAAATTTGAGAGATTGAGTGCTCGTCAACATGTTTTTCTAGGTAGATTCTTTCCCAAACTAGGCATACCTAAATTTGCATGTAGTTACAATATGCAGACAAATCTGCAGTTGTAGGACATGCCTCCCAGTGGCCTATGTCAGCCATACAAGACCACTGGTTTCTCTAGTATTTTTAATATAGATGTTCAAAGTTGGCTAACCCCCAAAATACTTAATAAGACTTCTGCAGAAAACTCCTGGTCATCTTCTGTTCTGCAAAATTTGACCTTCTCCCTGGTCTCGCATGACATCACCTCCTTGCACAGTCTTCTCCTCAGAGACATACAACCACACAGCTGGCTCCCAGGCTACTTCACCTACTTTGCTGACTGATCCGGCTTGGTCTTCATTAGCACACACCCACACTACAGCTGCAGCCTCCATGGACACACATGGGTCCTCTGATCCATAGTGTTCCTCCAATTTCTGGTATGCAGACCCTCATTTGCTCCAGTTCCTGCCCAGACTGACGTATACTCTCACTAACCCATCATTTGACTCAGTTGCAGGCAGTTTGACCCTCATTCATGCACACAGGATAGAGGCCCTTGCCCAGGAAAATAGAATCAGAATTTAGTAAGATTGAGTGCAGGATGACCAGCCTATCGTACTGAAGAGCCAACTATACACATGTGCTCAACCCTTTTTTTTCCCCCTTATCCCTCTATCTACTCAAACTTGTTCCTCCCCAAATCACCTAAATCCATCCCTTTCCCTGCTTTTGATTCGTCCCCTAAATATCCCATCAGAAGCCTTACTCAATCCATGTATGTGTGTATGTCCCGTAACTCCAGGCAGTGGTCTCTCTCAGCCTGAAGTGTTCTCCAGCATTGTTTCATGTTGATGTGTGTCACCCCTGGGCAGCGGGGTGCAGGCTCTCACGGCCCAGTTATGAGAGGGACCCCAACAAGATGGGTCTTTGCCTGCCGTGGTCCTGCTGTGCTCTGCTGGACTTACAGAGATGGGCTTTTAATTCCCTGGTGATGCCTCTGTGGTGAGCTCCAGAGTAGCTGGGCCAGGGTGATTCTCCCACTTCTTGTCCCTTTGTGCTCCTTCGTGGATATACACAGGGGCTGTTTATGACATAACCTAACATGTGAGTAAGAATTTGTGTAATTTCCAATTATGTCAGTACTATTCCAGCCTGTTCTTTGGGTACCTCACAATCACAAGGTCCTCATATACAGGTTCTACAATTTCTCACCTCCAGAGTTGCTTTAAAGTTGTTTCTTAAGTGCTAACTCAATCAAAATACACTTTTGTAAAACCTTCTTCTTTCAATTACAATTTTTTATCCTGAGGTTATTCAACAGATAAGGCCATATTGACTTTCTGTAAGACTCATCTTGACTAAGTCACTTCTGGATATCCAGGATTTAGGTATTTCTATGTGTCTGGATTTCTGCTTCTGCTCAGCCAAACACTGAACTTCACTCATTTATAATCAACATTCTCATAGTCCTTTTCAGTGGAGAAACTATGGATGGCAGGTTGGACTAATGGCAGTATGGGTTTCATCATTCTCCAACCAAAAAATACTGTAACAGCAAGAATGATAGTGAGCCAGTATACTAGGTTATCTATTGGAAATTAAGGTTATTAGTGTACTTTTAAATACTGCCACCCTACTCAAAATTTTAGTCTGGGCAGATGTAGTCTGTTAAATCTATCAGTGTTCATTTAGCAGTGATATTTCTCAAAACTTGAAAAACAATAATTACTGGTAAGATAGTGGTTTTAAGTCTTACATTGTTGGACATGTTTTCTTAAATTACACTTTTTACTTCCATGCTTGTGTTATCACTGTAAGTGTTGATCCTGCTCTTTGCATATCTGGAAAAAGATTTCTTTCTAACCCACTGTCGTAGCTAGCTCTAAGTATAGTAATGAGTAAGTGTTGTATACTAAATAATAAAACTCATAATATTAACTGCACTTGATTTGAATAGAAATCACGAATTGAACAGAATCATTATGGAAATAAAATCACACTTTGGTGAAATTCTCCAAATTTCACCAAAAAATTCACTGCAAAACCTCCAGTTTTGCAGATTTACACTAAGTCCAAGACCATAAACAGATCAAGGTTAAAGACAGCAAGTGGAATAAGCTGCTTTAGAATCTGAATTTGGGTAACATCCTTAATCCCATGAATAGTTGATCATGAATTTTGTTGGATCATTTGTACTGAGACAACTAAACAGCAGGAATCAAAATGAGATAAGCACATATAAAACTGAAATGTTTTTGAGTCATTTTTCACACTGATACAACACAAGCACTGAATTGGAATTATATATATAATAAGCTTTAAGCATAATATTAATTGAATTGATAATACATTTTCCATTATCTTTATTTTTAATTAAAATAATAGAAAATATTATTATTGTATTAATTTGAGATTTTTAACTCTCAGTTGCCTCATGCAACAGGTTTTTTTGATACTGGAAAGAAGATCAAACATAGTCTTACTCAAAATATCATCTACTTTTTCAATTTAATATGTATAACTGCATTTGCTTGAATTTAGTTCTAAAATACATTTTTCAGCGTTTTTTTCCCCATGTACAGGTATTTATTAGGTTTTTAAATATGACTTTCTAAAAGAGTTTTATCTCCACTGCTACTAAAGGCAAATATTTAAATTTATTTTCCTTGAAGTAATTTGAAGAGGTATCTCAAATTCAGCAAAACAGTGTTAATAATAGGTGAAACCATTCATGAAATACAAATATATTTTTATAGGATAATATATTTGGCATAAGACTGGATTCTACCAGAGAGGAATCCATAGAAAGAAAAAAAAATCACATTTACTAAAACAATATCCTTCTATATTTGATAAGTAATATTATTAATTTATATAGGTTAGAGCAAGAGTTGTCAATTTGGTGTATTTGTGCATAAAACAGAGAATGGGAGCTATTTTTCTGCTGTTCACAATAAGAAACTATTATTATGTGTCTGAATGTTTATACATATTATTGTGTAAAAGTTTACATTTTCAAAATACTCTGTAAAATTGTCCCTGTACTTTGTATAAACTGAGTTTACACAACTGAACATGTGTATGAATGTAGGTAGAGCACTAATGAAGAGCCTGGATGTGTTCTCAAAAAACCTTTAGTCAATGTGTTTCTCTCAGACTAACAAAAAATATGGATAATTTGGAAGATTTTGGCTCAGAACAAGACAAATTCCTGCAATATGTATTTATTTTATGGAACACAGGAACAGTAAGGAAGCTGTTTAATCTGAACTGGTTGGTGTTTGCCACTGACATCAATGGAAACAGAACGAAGTTTAGAATTTCCCACTGTTAAAACTGACCTGGCAAGATGAGATTCACTACTTCTGCTGTACTGAAGAGCCTGGTGTCTCTAGGAAGAGCTTCCAAAGATATTGAGGACTTAGGAGAGAAGGTGGAGAGAGGAGTGGGACAGGTTAGCACTAGGCTATGTAAGCCTCTCTGCTCTTGATAGGGTTTAGACCCTAAAAAATGCAGGCATGAACACCATGCTTTGTGCATCTTCTCTGGAGGAACTGGTTCCATCCAGTGTCATCTTCTGCATTCCTGCTTCATCTCAGAGAATAAATGAATTCCAAAGAGAGTTACCAGTCAGTAACCAGAGAAGGTTTAGTGAAAGCAATGGGCAGACAGACACTTATGTCATCACTCAGCTTTCTAAGGCTTTTAAAAATGCTTATCATTGTCTACCAAAAACATTTTCCTTTCACCTTAGCAAAACTACCATATAAGGAACAGAAGTATTATTGCATAGCCATGAAATAGTATAATGATAATGGAATGCAGATATATGTACAGAGAAGAAATGCAATGGAAAAATTATGGGTACCTTGCAAGCATAGTTCTTGTACTGTTGAGGAGGAGTGTGTCTGTGTGATGATTAGCTGGAAAAAGTTTTTTTTTCCTTACTTTTCTGTTCATATGTGTGTAATGACAGCCACTTCACAATTCTTTCTTTTCAAAAAGCATGGCAAAATAAGAAGCCAATCAACTAACCATATTTTTCTTTTAGCTGTCATTTTCATGTTTCTTTTGAAATGCTACTCTTTATATGTAACTATTTAAGCTCATTAAAAAAAAGAGAAACAATAGTAAGAATTGTAAAAGAAAAGTAAAAATGTAAGAATTTGTTTTCAGACTGTCCAATTTGAATTTGATTCTCAGTTATTAAAGCATAAATATCCAGTGTAAATACTGGACCTGGATTCCTTTTGTAGGAAATAGTGTTGCAATGCTGTTGCAATGCAAGACCTCCTCAGAGAGGATTTCTGCACTGCCCAAAGGGAAGAGCACTGCCTGCAGCCGAGTCCTGCTCATGTTTGCTGTGATCTGTAGTTTGATAACCAAGCTGTGATTTTGAGCATGTCTTTGTGTACCCTTTGGGAGCTGACAGTGATTAGTCTGTCCGTCCTGCCTTGCGTCCCTGAGTCATCAGGATTTACTCATTGTCTTTTGTCCTTAGCCTCTCAACCTTCCAACCTGTGTGTCCTGAGGAGTTTCACATAGGTGCTTTTATATACTCTTTAATAAAGCTTCAGAGTATTTTTTTTTAATCAGTATAGTTTTGGTTGAAAAATATTTTTTAAGACCAGAGTCAGGGAGTACAACAATGTTTTAATTAGTCCATGGATTAAAGGAGAAAATTAGGGGAGAATGAACGAGAAGTTGTTCGGGGATTTTGGTCGGAATTTTTTTAGTTTTTGGTTTTTCTTTGATTTTTTTTTTTTTTTTTTTTTTTTTTTTTTTTTTTTTTTTTTTTTTTTTTTACTATTTAAAATCTTGCTTTCTATACCACTTCTTGTTTTCTTAATTCTCTTATAAGCTGGTGGAAAATCAAAGGATGAAAATATAATTCAATAAATAAGACAATAATTAATAAACACCATGCAAAAGTATAAGAGGGCTTGTACCTTATCAGTACATAAGGACTTCTTTCCTTCCAATAGATGAGGACAGCTTGTCTTTGCCATATAAATAACATCTGTCTTACAGAGGAGCTATCAGTTCAAGGACTGAATTTGTATTATTCCATGAAGTTAAAATAATTTCCTTTAATTGAAAAGGCTAGAATGACTTTTCTTATCTGAAAGTTGCCTTCTGTAGAAAAGAACAACTGTTGATGTCTGAGCAGATTTTTTAAAAATTTACTTTTTTTTTGCTTCTTTGCACCCGAGAAAAGAATTCAATCCTGTTCTTCCAAGAAATTAAATTGCAGGGAAAGGTGAGGTACCCAGCATTATGTAGAATTATGCTCACTGCAGAACATGATGTTTCACACAAATAATTCTGTGTGCGCACAGTATTACTTGTGGGAAAACAACTGCTTAAGTTTATGAGCTAATGAATCATTCAAATATACACAATGAAAAAGAGACCAGTCTACATCAGTATTCCATAATGTGCANCATTTTATAGGTAATAAAATACAGATTCAATAGTGAATAAATCTTAAAAATGATATAGTAAGCACAAAATGCCATTTTATTGATGTAGATAGTGAAAAATGTCAGTATGAAAAATTCTTTTTACTTATTAGCTTTTACTTATTAGCTTTTAAAGAAAAATTATTTTCCTTGAACTACAGCACTTGCTTCTAATGTATGAAGTGAAGAGAAATATGGCTTGCCAATGACTGTTTAGCACTGTATTAGAAACTGAAGAAATCAGTCTGTAATTCAGGACTCATAATTTTGTGTTCTGGAAGTTGTAATACTAATGATTGAAAACATTGTTGCAGAAGAGTAAATTGCTTCTGTAAAGGATACAATCAGTTTCAAATGCGGCCTGTTGGATATAAAAGCCTGCTGGTTTGCAATACACCTCTGTTAACCGATTTCTGGGGTTTGGTTTTGTTGTGGGTTTTGTTGTGGGTTTTGGTAGATTAGCTGCAATGTTTTCCACTTTGAAGCAAAATATCTCCTTGACTGTATTTTGAGGAGTCCATAATAGACCATGAAACTGATCAAAGAGGACATGTAGTGAAGTTGACTCTAAAATACAGAAAGATAACAAAACATAATTTAATGAACTTATTTTTAAAGGTATATCTAATTTATATTAAAAATATAATCAGTTAAAGAGGGAGCTAAAATATCAAGTTAAGTAAAAAGAATAAATTTACTGCCCCTTTAAACCATATGGTTGGTCCTCACTAATCTTATGTTTGTTTGATTCTAGACCAACTGACCTAAAGACAATGAATACATAGTTGTGGAATAGTACAAAATCAGATGATAACCTCAGTGTAATTACCAGAGTAATAGAGGGAGAACAGTTCTAATTGAAATGACTATTCTGTCATTAGTCTTTGAGACTGCCCTACATAAAGTCCATGACTCTTATATAGACGGATGTGTAA
>VZTN01022260.1:0-13102 GCA_013400515.1 Erpornis zantholeuca
ACATTATAACCCAGGACACAGCCAAAAGAATTTTCCCCCCCCTTTGTTTTCTCCATCTAAGATGTGTTAACATCAGATTCTTGCCCTGCAAAGGGTGACAGGATGCTACATTTTTCATGTCTCAGAAACTCACTTTTCTTTTTCTCTTCATACAGAATATATCACAACAGCACCAGTGCCATTCCATCAGAATTTTAAAGTGGGATAATGAGCTAAATATCTTCCTTTTTTTCAGATCATTAGAGGCTTGAATACACTTTAAAACATTAGTGACTGGTGCAGCCTTAGCCTGAATGATCCAATAGAACACAGGTCAGCAAAGGTAAATCTCACAGAAGGAAGAAGCACTGAGAAAGATTTTTTCAGGTGGTTTTCTTGGGGGGGAATGTGAAGTGAGCAAGCAGAACATGGCTTAGAGAGGCTCCTTCCACAGTTCCCATCAACCCTCAACAGGCTCTGGCTTCTGAACTACTTATATATTGATTTACAGGCAGCCTATGGATAGCACTATTCACAAAAGGAGAATTTTGAATTAGGTGGATTTTTTAGGGTTGTTTTTAATGTCTTTTTCTGTTTTATCACAAAGTCTGAGGCAGTTAAAGCAGAGAATTCTAACCTACCACAGAACTAAGGACTTCGTGTTCCCCCACAGTGAGAGATTTCTGCAGCCTCAGGGGCAGCGAAGCCAAAAGCACAACAGCTCAGGCTGATACAAAAAACATTCAGGAAATCAAACTCTGAGGTTGGGGTAAGCAAAAGGAAAAAAAAAAAACAAAGGAAACTGTTTGTTTTGAACACAGGGACATTAAATTCCAATTTAAAGGCAATTCAGGAATCTCTGCAACCATTTCAAATTTGTCAGCCCAGTGGTTTAGGAAAACAACATGAATTCTCTCTCAAAGCAGGGGTCCCCACTGCTCCCCCTTCCTCAAACACACACCTAGGACCATGAAATGCCTGTTCTAAAGGAAATTCAGTGCCTTTGTCACCTTTGAGAGGCTCTGCTCTCAGGTTAGAACTCCTGGGGCTGTGGTGGGGAGATGTCTTTCATAGCAAGGAGGGCAAAAAGGAGTTTTTATTGCCCCAAGTTTTGTTTTACTAACTTGTTTCCACATTACTGACACGTTGGGGCACCCCAGCATGGGGCACCCATGGGCCCTGGGTGGAAAACATGGGTTACAGGGGCTTCCCAGCCCACCTGCTCTCTGGTCACACATACCCAAGCTCTGTACACTATCCCATGAAACCTCTGAAGACAGAAAGAAGAGAAACAGCGAAGATTTTTGGAAAATCCACAGGAATCAGTGAGTAAGAATTCCCTGGGTTTTCTTTCCTTGCTTTGGTGTGCCTGTTTCCTCTTGGACTATGGAAGAACCGTGGGTAGAACCATGGCTGCCCGAGCCTCAAAAGGACATTTACTTTAAACTGGAAAAAATGCTCAAATATGTAAGTTTTAGTCTTATTCAGGTTAAGAAGGAGCTAAAACACTTCCTTGCATGGCTGTCCTGGCTTGCAAAGTAAGATGTGCCCAAAAGCATGTATTCTATCACCATATTTATGAGCTGTTGAAATCAGGGGGGACAGTGCTCCCTGCCTCCCCCCTCTGGGTTATCTCCTGTTAATGGCCCATCAGTGCCTTATCTCATGACTCACCATCCCATTGTGAGATGCTCCACCCAGAGGGAGGAACCAGGTATTCCATCCTCAATATAAACTGAGACTCTGAAGACCATAAGCAGCCTTTCCCACTGGATTTTCCAGAGGACAAGAGCTCCATACTACCACTGGACCTTCCGAGGAAGACCAGACTTTTCTCCAGGATCACAGCTCCAACAGAACCACATCCATCACTTCAGGAGGACTGCAGCCACCATCTTATCAGACTGCCACTGCTACCCTGACTAACAGGTTGTCAGGTAATATCTGACTCTGTCAGTTTTAATCCAATATTTTTCCTGCCTTGTTTTATACATATATATATATGTAAAGAAATGCTATTCCTATTTCCCATATCTTTGCCTAAAAGCCTCTTGATTTCAAAATGATAATAATTCAGAGGGAAGGGAGTTGCATCTCCCATTCCAAGGGAGGCTCCTGCCTTCCCTAGCAGACGCCTGTCCTTCAAACCAAGGCAATGGCTGTTTAAAAACTTTTTCTATGTTTCTTGGGAGTTGGCTATTACCAAAGACTTTTGGGAAAAAGCTTATAGTGAATTAATTTCTCAATCGAAACCTATGCTGATGGAAGAATATTTCTGTGAATATTATCTAATTACAGAGGCTGTTAAACAATCCAGTGGCCACCACAGGACCATGTGGTCCCCCAGTCACATGCCCCCCACCAGTGTGCGTCCTGTGGGCTCTGCCACTGTGAGCCTGCAGGAGCAGCTGAGGCTGAGGGAGGAGAAGAAGAAACAGGAGGCTCTGCTGAAGGCCTTGGAGACGCCCGAGGAGAAGCGTGCACGGAGGTTGGCCAAGAAGGAGGCCAAGGAGAGGAAGAAGAGAGAGAAGATGGGTTGGGGTGAGGAGTACAGAGGCTACACCAACACCGACAACCCCTTCGGGGACAACAACCTGCTGGGCACATTCATCTGGAGGAAGGCATTGGAAAAGAAGGGGATCAGCCATCTGGATGAGAAGGAGCTGAAGGAGAGGAACAAGCGAATCCAGGAGGACAATTGCCTAGAGCTGCAGAAGGTGAAGCAGCGGCGCCTGGAGCGGGAACAGGAAAAAGCCATGCGAGAGCAGGAGCTGCAGATGCTGCAGAGGGAGAAAGAGGCAGAGAACTTCAAAACCTGGGAGGAGCAGGAGGACAACTTCCACCTGCAGCAGGCCAAGCTGCGGTCTAAGATCCGGATTCGGGATGGGAGGGCGAAACCCATCGATCTTCTGGCCAAGTACATCAGTGCAGAGGACGATGACCTGACCGTGGAGATGCATGAGCCCTACACCTTCCTGAACGGCTTGACCATCTCTGACATGGAGGACCTGGTGGAGGACATCCAGGTGTACATGGAGCTGGAGCAAGGGAAGAACGTGGACTTCTGGAGGGACATGACCGTCATCACAGAGGATGAGATAGCCAAGCTCCGCAAGCTGGAGGCTTCCGGGAAAGGAGGACCAGGGGAACATCGGGACAGCATCAATGCCTCAGTCAGCTCAGATGTGCAGGCCGTGTTCAAGGGGAAGGCATACAACCAGCTGCAAGCTCTGTACCAGGGCATCAAGAGCAAGATCCAGGCAGGAGGGCCCAACATGGACATTGGGTACTGGGAGAGCCTCCTGCAACAGCTGAAACCTTACATGGCTCGGGCCAGGTTGCGGGAGCAGCACCAGGACATGCTTTGTCAGAAGCTGTACAAGCTGAAGAAAGAGAAGGGCATGGAGAGTGAGCCACTCTTCCCCATCATCAAGCAGGAGCTGGCCTCACCCAGTGACAGGCTAGATCCCAAGGACAGCCTCGAGGCACAGCCAGGGCCATCCTCAGAGCCAGAGCAGGACACAGAGGCCAAGGGGGAGGCGGAGGGGGAGGCCATGCTGATGGAGGAGGATCTGATCCAGCAGAGCCTGGATGACTACGATGCGGGCAAGTACAGCCCCCGGCTGCTGGGCCCCAACGAGCTGCCCTTCAATGCCCACGTGCTGGAGGCCGAGGAGGACACATGCCAGCTGCTGCTCCTGCGCCAGCAGCTCCAGCTGACAGGTGATGCTTCTGAGAGGACTGATGACATCTTCTTCCGAAAGGCCAAGGAGGGAATGGGCGCGGACGAGGCGCAGTTCAGCATGGAGATGCCCCTCACGGGCAGGGCCTACCTGTGGGCTGACAAGTACCGGCCACGCAAGCCCCGCTTCTTCAACCGCGTGCACACGGGCTTCGAGTGGAACAAGTACAACCAGACCCACTATGACTTCGACAACCCCCCTCCCAAGATTGTGCAGGGCTACAAGTTCAACATCTTCTACCCCGACCTCATCGACAAGCGCTCGACGCCCGAGTACTTCCTGGAGGCCTGCCAGGACAACAAGGACTTTGCCATCCTGCGCTTCCACGCAGGGCCACCCTACGAGGACATCGCCTTCAAGATTGTCAGCAGGGAGTGGGAGTATTCCCACCGCCACGGCTTCCGCTGCCAGTTTGCCAACAACACCTTCCAGCTCTGGTTCCACTTCAAGCGTTACCGTTACCGCCGGTGAGGGGCTGCTCAGCACCCTCAGACCCTGCTGGGGACCCCACTGCCTTCTGGCATGGGTGTCTTCTTTATTTCAATGTCCCATGTCCTGAAAAGATGAAATGAAGCTTCTTTCTGCTGCTTCAAGGTTTGTTTGCTTTTTCTTATCTAAGTTTCAGAAACACAGCAGCTGCTGCTTCTAGGAGTACAATGGCAAAATGCAATGGCTACCTGAAACAGGTAGCTTTTATATCTTCCATCAGCCAGCCAACAGCTTCTGCATGTTCTGTTTTGTCTTTAAAACCAGTAGGTATCCATTTTATAAACATGTCTCTTCTACACTAAATCCCCTCCACCAATTACTAAATCACGGGAACTTAGGTCAGAGAGGAAAGGAAGGAGAAGAAGAAGCTGACACCCTGAAACCTCCATATAATATATAGAGCAAAACCTAAAAACTACAACTACACAGTCTGTGGTACACTAAACAAAAATCTTCTCATCTCTCTGGTGCATCCAAGTTCTCCCAAAAGTGAAGGGAGCTTCTCCCACAAGCTTAGGTCACAGGCTGAGCTATTTGAGGAGCTCTGGGGATAAAAGAGACACCCAGAGGGGCAGGAGAAGTTTTCAGGCTTTCCTGGACTCCAACACATCCCATAGCACAGACACTGTTCCATGCATGTCCCCAAGGCACCACATCTGAGATTTTATCCTCTTTCTACTTCCCCCAATTCCACCAGCAAAAGCATTGCCAGTATCCCTTAACTTGAAGGCTTATTTGCTCTTAATAGAGAAGTTATGCATCACTGCTCAATTGTCTGAAGGCCAGATGGATTATTCTTCCCTCAGCTGAGTTTTATGTCTGTCAGTATTAAAATATTTTGGGACTTGGTAATTTATGAAAATTGTTTACATTGTGAGGTCTCCCTGTCACTGGAAGTGTAAAACTCTGGGAGATCTCCTCACCCAGGAATCCAAGCTCTTTTAAATCACCTGTCTGCAAAGTGCTTTCTGTCCTTAAATATACAAATTTCAAATATTTCCTCATTGCCTCCCCTCAACTCCCAGTGTAATGAACTCCTCATAAACTTCATTGTGGCACATTAAAATAGTCCATGCCATGGGACATTTAGTTTCTGCTCAATAAAGAATTATTCTGTTGGTTGTCATGATTGTTCAGTGGGAGCCACAAGAGACTAAGGACATCTGGAAGAGTAGGAAAAGGTAACCCAGCAGGATTTTCATATTTTTTCCTCAATCTAGCCCTTCACTAAATACAGGTAACCAAGGTTTTGGGCAGAAAACCTCCCACCCACAGACCCCATCAGCAATTGCTGTATAGAACTAACTGAGATTTACTACATAGCATGAAAAATAGAAAAGATAGAACTGATCAGTGATATCAGCTGTAGCTCTCCCTTTAATGAAAGTTTTTTTGTCCCTAGTAGCACATTAATTTTATTAATTTGGGTGTTTAAAAGTATCACTGCATGTACAGAGGAAAAATCAAAGTGGTTTCCTGATATCACAGGCAGCTGTAGCAGACACTTCAAGCTTCTTCCACATTTCCACCAGGGAACAGTTTCCTGGGTACTCCACACACTACTACATCCCCATTTCTACTCCAGAGAAAAAGAAAGATAAAGCTTAAACCCCCACAAACCCCCCAAAAAGCAAACCTAAACCTGACACACTGGCACGTTCCCTTTTCCTGGGAGCACTTCAAGGCACGCAGCAGAAGTGGTCTCGCATTTCCCTTTCATGCAGAGTCAATAAAAAGCTGAGCAGTCATGGATGAAGATGTGTTACAGAGACTCACAGAAACGTAGAGCATTTCAAAATTGAAACTGCTGGCCTTTAAGTGGCTGTAGGCAATGGCTGAGCTGCAGCCGTGCTGCTTTTAATTTAACAGCACTGAGTGACAAATGATAGCACGGCGTGGAGAGAAATGGCCTCCCTGCAGAGTCCTGCTCTCTGCTGGTTTTAGTGTGCTTACTAATCAAATATGAAAATAAGCATGCCATAAGCAGCACCTTTTAGTTTATGAAGGGACTTGAACTAAAACCTCGCAGACCTCTCAGGTGGTTGAGCTAGGAAGGTTTTCCATCTGGAAATTATCTCTTGCTGTAAATTTCTCTCTTTCACCTTTATGTTTATGAGAAAAGCAAACACGAAAGCCTAAACAGGGGAGTTTTGGAAGTCTTTAGCAAGCCTTAGCACAGTCAAAGTCAAAAATGCAATGTAAACTATGGGTGTAAATTTCCTTAACTCTATCAAGGTACTCCTCTCCAACCCTAGCACTTCTTTCAAGACTTGTCCTCAGCCTCCTCTTTCTGATATTTTATTTACTCACAGTTTATCG
Organism: Erpornis zantholeuca; assembly: GCA_013400515.1. NCBI lineage: Eukaryota > Metazoa > Chordata > Aves > Passeriformes > Timaliidae > Erpornis > Erpornis zantholeuca. The sequence goes on from VZTN01022260.1 coordinate 6,531, forward strand.
TCACAATCTGGTGGCAATAACTGTGTCCTCCTACTTCTGATTCAGCTGCAAGCTCAACCTCAAGACTCCCCTTTTTTACCCTCTACCATCTGATGATTTTTTTCCCTGGAATTAACCATTCAAATCACTGCATTGTCCCACAGTTCAAACATTGTATGAATCAATTTCTAAACACAAGTAGTATTTTATAACCATAACTATGAAAAAAAAACCATCCAACCTCTCACTGGGGAATCTTTGATAGATATGTTAATTTTGCAAAGCCTATAATTGTGTGCATTTTCGGGGCATTCCACCTGGACCAAGTGCTGCACCCAAAGATAAATCCCAAGGTAAAAACCCCTTTTCCCCATGAACTATGTTTTGGTTTTAATTTTAAGACCAAGGAAAGGCAACACTCTCAGAATACTGCTTACTCAGGCATTGAAATGTAATTTAAATCAGCTTTGAGGCTTTCTCCAAGGAAACAAGTGGTGTACCTGTGCTTTGGGGAGATGTGCCAGAGAAAAGGTGCAGGGTCTCAGGTGCAGCAAACCCTTCTCACATGCTGCCAGAGCAGGAGCCCAGAACATCTCTAGAGGAGATGCCACACCTGCCCCATCACACCCAGAAGGAGGGGATAAAGATCCCCAGAGCAATGCCACAGATGGGCATACAGGTGCCACAACAGGAGCAGTTTTTATCACCCTGCTCCACCGAGCATTGCCTTTGGCCACACGTAGGATCCCCGTGAGTGATAAATTGTTCTGTCCCCGAGGATAAAACACAGCCCTTCGCCTCTGAGTGTTTCTCTGTTATGCAAAGGGTAAGTCAAAGCCCCGATTTATGTGAGGCTACAGGTGCTGCTTCACTCCCTGAGAGGGTTTTTGGTGTGTGCTTTAGACTTGGTGTTCATGTCCTGTCTGCAGGACGAGCACAAAGGTGGTGAAGTTCAAAGGAGCATAAAGGGCTTGCACTATTCTGTCACTCAGTGGCAGCAGAGCTTGGGCTCTTGGCTTCTGCAGAACTGTAAGTCTCTAACTTAATGAGTAGGTAGGCAGGCTGTTAGAAGGCCTACACATCTAGTTTAAATATGTAACAATAACAGAGAAAAGTGAGGGACAGCGTTGGAAAAAATATGCCAGCTCAGCTGACAAACCCCAGGAGCTACTGCTATCTTCTACTTTGATTTATTCAGGGAAAATAAAAAGAGCATACAGATTTGAATAACTGAATTTGCCCAATTCACACCAAAGGAAATGCTGTCTCTTCAACAGCAAAGGCTCAGCAGTGTTTCCCAGTCACAGATACACAGAGGTGACATAGACATAGACCAGACCTGGCACATTCTAGGACATAGCTCTGGCAATATTTTAATTGCTGGAGCCAAGCCTCATCATGCTACCAAGGGCTATTGAATAAAAGCTTTCATCTGAAGTAATGTTTTTATGTCCTAAAATTGGTCTTGATCGACTTCACCTCCAGGTAATCAACAGACACTCCTAAGGGATTTTGTTTCCACTGCCCAGTTTCCTTGCCCCCACTGAAATTCTGGTAATGGAAAATTGACATGCAGAACTCAAATCATTGAAAGCCACTGCTCTCTTAATTAAGGGCCTCCTGCCTTCAGATTTCTTCCAAAAGTCAGATTTTCCTTTAGGTCCTCCAGACCTTCTTTGTGTTACTCCTTCAGTTGCTTCAACCCCAGCTCTTTACCAGACCTGCAGGGTAAGTCTATAGAGAAGGGCTTCAAAAACGCCTTAATCTTTCACACCAAAGCTCACAAGGTTCAATTAGGGGAGAAACAGTCAAAACTCTGATCAGCAGAGCCTAATTAGTGTATACATAGCCCTCTATCCCTCCCTGCTGTAATTTGCAGTAAAACACGCAAAAAACAAGAGGAAGAAAGGATGGGCTGGAGATAGAGGTGATCACATTAAACAACCAACTAATCACTCATAATCTGGATTCCCATATTTAGTAAACACATCCTCTTCCTCTCCATGGGCGTGTGTTGACACCTACAGTAATTACTCCCAGAAGTTAACTCTCCGAGGCAGAATTTCTACCCTGCTTTATTGCACGAGTACCAATTCGCAGTCCATCAGCGCTGATGAGCGCCGACATCCTCCTGTCAAGCCAAGTAATTTGTTGGCAGCAAGTGCCACAGCCACTTTATTCCCTGCCTTTCAAAGCTTCCCATGCAAACGAGGCGGAGTAATTAGCACTGACCTTTGGCTAATGCTGGTTGCCAGTCAGCAGTGCTTCCCCCACTCAGCAGCTGCGTTTGCACATCCCTGTTTATCAGCCAGGCAGACAGCAGCACTCACAGTCTGCTCACCAGAGGGGTTTAGGGTGTTTTCCCCCCCCCCCCCCAGCACTGCAAGGGCCCAGAAGGAACAAAATTCCATGACATCCCACACTTCTTAGGATTAAAGGCAAATTTTAGAACCTAAAAAGCCACACAAACAGAAAGCAAAACAAGGGTTTTCATTCAGAATGCTTTCAGTGATAAGAAATGCAGGAAACGGGGGAGTTGCAGGAGTGTGGGCAAGCTGAAGTCTGTTCTGGGACAACTGTGGAAAAGGCGATTTGAAGCTTCAGAACACTAAGGATTAAAAGTTAGAGTGACCACATAATGCTCCAGGTTTCCATGAGTGGCTTGCCCAAGACAAGAAAGGGCACAGAGGGCTGTCCAGTCCATCCCCCTAAACCTTCAGGGTTTATTCCGAGCTCCCCTGCTCCAGGCAAATTGGTTACAGTCTCATTCACTGTCAAGCAAACCCAACAGAAGATAAATCACCCTGCATTAATCTTTTGCAGCCTGCATATAGCCCAGAAGAGCAGTAACCTGACACTTTAATCATGGCACTCTTACAGAGCTGCTGCTCCCCACCAAGCTGAAAGCTCCTTCTGCACTTGGCCCCACCATCGTGAGCCACATCACAGTGGTCACAGGGTAGGAAATGCCACCTCTGCCTGTTCTCAAGAATAAAGATTAATCTAGAAGCCAGTGGAAGCTGCTGGTGCCTAACAGGACAGAGGAGGAAGCAATTGGTCCTGAAGCACAGATAAGCAAGCAGCCCCACCACCAGAGGGTTTCAGCTTGCTCTGAAGAGGCAAAATTTCTGGCATAGGGATCTCCATGATACAAACACCACAGGTTCTCTCTCTAATTCTCTCTCTCTTAGCCTGATTCTGCAGAAAAATAAAATTTTCCCCATGGAAGCTGTTTGCACCACCTTCCTACCTCCTCTATCCACAGAATTTGCCACTGGAAAAGCTCTCTGCTTTTTTTCAGCCTCCCCAGTTCGCTAAAGGTAACAAAAGCATTTGTGCAGGGACATGCACTGTCTTTCATGGATGAACATAAAGAGCTACTTCAGAACTCCATAACGAATCCACTAGGTCACAAGAAAATATCTAATTGTCTATCCATGGTCTACACTTTAAAGAAGTCACATTTGCCTCTACAGTAGCAGCAACGTATAGGCTTTATCTGGAGAGAAGGAGAAGGGAGATTTATATTAAACTCATTAATTAATCACAAGGTCACATTCCTGAAGAAGAGGAGTCCCACCCAAAGAATCTCCATTAGAAAACCAGGCAAGACATACAGGCTATATCTAGAAGTAAAACTGAGATAAATTCTTCTAAGTCACACACATTTCCCTCTCTGGATTGCTCCATGGAACAAGTCTTTCCCTTTGGACCAGAGGAAATACTCTTGGACAGCTTCCTTTGGGAGATGCTGAGCCAGAAGCTTGCTCTGAAGGCAGGGAAAACTGCAGTTTCTCAACACCTTCGAGCAGATATAACTTGCAGACACACACACACACGTACCAAACACACACAGAGCTGCAGGAAGACATCTGAAACAGAGTTCCCTTTTGTATTTACTTTACAATCACCACGGGACGCAACAAATTAACCGAACTAATCAACTAATAGAGCACATTAACTCTTTCAAAATCGAGATGTTGTGGTTGCTGAATGTCAGAATTGGTACCAGACAGCCTTTAGCCACTGACTGTGTTACTGATTATGTCCAATTACGGCAAAGAAAAAGGCTTCTGAAACATTTGAGCCGGGGCAGGGAGAGAGAGAAGCATAATTTGTGCCTTATGTTAGGCAGATCCTCCTCGCTATTACAGCATTATTCAATTATTCACCATCTATTTACCATCAGGGAGACAGCCTGGCCATGTGCTCTGCAATATTTACCCTCTTGCCAAGCTGCCTGCTGCTAACACGTCCCATTAATAGGGCACCGGAGGGGTGACGCCGAGCGGAGCCGCGCCCGAGTGTTTCACATCATGTTCAGCTCACAGCCAATTTGTCAAGGTGGGAGGTTGAGTTTCAGGCCCGGAATGCGATTCCCATCTCGGTGCCCTGACAAGAGGCAGCGCCGGTGCCTTCTGCAGGCAGGGAAGGGATGCTCCGCCAGCCCAGGCGCGATTATCCCGCACAGAGGATGCCTGCGCTGTCTGAGCGCCGCAGAGCCGCTCCTCTGCCTGCAGGGATAATTAACCGTGTGATCTCTTTGCTTATCGCAGTGTCTGGCACCCACAGAGCACAGGCAGACAGCCCTCCCTGCTCACAAGGGTGCTTCGGGCAAAGCGCTGCCTTAGAGGAGCAAAGGGCGTCGCTGCCTTTCCGCCTCCTTTCCCCAGCCCCGAGTAAAAAAACCCCAAATAAGACACAAAAATAAATCAATCTATATCGAGTCATAAAGGAAAATTCCTGTTTCAGCCAAAGATTTGCAAAATTGGCTGAGGGTGTCACTCTCCAAGCTGAGTTTAGCCTCTTAGATGCTTCTAAAACCTAACTTGTCCCTAAGCATAAAATTATTTCTCTCCTTCCCTCCCATCTTTAATTTAAGAAAAACCTTTATGGTAAGTTAGCCCAGGACCTACATGCCCAGGAAAGGGTGGTAAGAGGAAGCCTGGAATGGAACTAAGGCAGGCAGTTCTATTTCCACCATGCACAGAGTTCTATGTCCACCATGCACATAATCCATGTCACAGAGAGTTTTATGACTTTTTAAAAGGCACTCATACCACCATACCTGAAATCTTATGGTTTATAGTGCATTTCATAAGAGCAGGAACCACCTGGGTGTATCTAACACTAGGGAAGAGCCAAGCACCCATCTTAAGGCACACCTGTCCAGGTGGGTGAGGGCACAGACCAAGGCTGCCACCATTCCTGATTTCAGTGCACTTCTCAAGCCACAGAGGAACCTCTGCATCACCACAAAGCACAGCAGAGCTCCCAGCCCACACAGCATCCCGAGGTCACAAGGCCAGGCACCCACACCAAGGGGCTTTCCATGGAAATGGGCTCCATCCCTATCTCAGGGTCTTACAATTCTGGCAGAGCAGCCATGCCAGGAACCTCCTCTCAAATACCACACAAAACTCTTCCAAGCCAGATTTTAACCTGTGAGAGCCTGCCAACAAACCCATACCATCCCACACAAGACAGCTCTAGGCTTACAAACTCGAAAACACCAAAAATGACAATAACAGAGATCACTTTACCTTTTGCCAGCCAGCAGAGAGCAGCCCTCAGGAGGTCCTGGCGTGCTTGGTCATCAGAAGGAACCAGACCCAGCTGCTTTAAGTAGGCATGGCTTTAAGTAGGCACAGCTGTGACAGGGGAACCTCCACTTACACCCAAGCAAAGAGGCTCTCTTCAGATTACACAGCATTTTAAACAGGTGCTGAGTATTATACATGATTAAAGGCCATTAAAAAATAGGTGCACGAACCCCAGGGGTGGTTTGTTTGTTCCTTTATAACAGTTTTTAATTGATTCTGCAGGACAGAATGCTGGAGTAGCCTATTAATCCCAGCATAAGTTTTGCCCTGAGTAAAAGTTTGGACTGGATTTACTTTTATCCAGATCTGTCCCCTGTGTAACTCTGTGGAAGGCAATTAACTGACAGCATGGGAAAATGCACACTTTTATATCTAAATGCAAGCTCTCTTTATTAACTCTCTGCAGATGGATGCAGGTGCAGGTAGTTGCTACTGATCCCATTTAAAAACTCAGCTACACAGTTTCCCCTAAAGATGAGTGGATGCTAAAAGGAAAAGGTCAAAGATGCATAGGTCAAGTTCCTACTACAAAAAGGGAGGTTCCTGTGACAGTAGGACAAGTTTCTGGTCACTTGGGTCTCCAGTGCTGCTCCCTGATGACCTCAGGGTCCAGGACAAGAGCATAGCCTGCACCAGGGAATGTCCATCTGGATGGCTGGGAGGTGCACTGCGAGCCCCTGAGGATATGACATATTTCTCTCTTGCATGTCATTACATTAAACCACATCTTCTGTATCAGATGATCATTGCCTCGGCAGTTTCTGGGAGGAGGAAAATCCCTTAACTGCCTTGGAATAAATCTGCAAGCCATTAGGCATCTCGAGGGGACACGGGGCTCCAGCTGTGCCAGGATGCAAGGCCCTGCGCCTTCCAGGCTTGGAATAGCAAGAAAGGGGACAGGCATCTCCCTATTTAAGCCTCAAAAAACCAAGACAAAAGCACAACACAACTTGAGCATCTTTCATTTTCTTTTTTTTTTTTTTTTTTTTT
>VZTN01022260.1:13124-208559 GCA_013400515.1 Erpornis zantholeuca
TTTTTTTTTTTTTTTTTTCTCTCATCAGTTAACAGGAATTAAACCAAAGGAAAGGCACTGCTCGTTTGATCAACCCACCCAGGCAGTTTTGTAAACATCCAGCGACTCCACATGTGGTATCACTCAGTTAATAAAGAGAAGCTCATGATTTCACCATCCCTGTTGCTGTGCAGTGTCCTGAAGGGTGCCCAGATAACAAACAGGAGGCTGATTTTCCCTGAGAAACTGCAGCTGAGGTAGAAATGAAGCATGATCCAGACTGTGGAGATCCAAACCTGGGATTTCACACCACCTAGAGAAACACCTGCAGTCTGAGCACACTGCAGAGGGTGTTTCTGTGATGCCTTAAATGGCTCCCTAGAAACAGAGAGCAGACAGGAATAAAGGAATAAAGGAGGAATTGATTGGAAAGGCCTTCAGATGTTCACTCTGGGTTCTAGAAGGTCTTGTTTCAGAGGATGTCAAAATGGACAATGACAGCACATGAGTTCTTCACACTTTGATATCAGCATCAATTTACCAACTAGAACCTTAGTTAATGATGTAATTTCTCTAAGCTTGCTCTCTTTTTTCTAAGATGAAGGTTTGCAGTTGTTGTGCCTAGGAGGGTCTGGGTGTCCTTGGAGAGCTGGAGAGGCTTTGTTGTGTGTGTGTGAGCATGAGAGAACAGCACTGAACGAGCTCCAGGGAACTGCAGAGTGACACTGGGCAGGGCAGGGCTGGGAACATAGAAAAGTTAAAACCTAAGGCATCATCTGGTGGGCACCTCTCAGAGGGCACCCTACACCCAAGGGGCTCTAAAGGATTCATGGCTCCTTCATCAGAAAACTCCTGAGGAGCAAAGGAGTTCCAGGCTATACAAGAAATGTTTTGCCTCTGGATAGGCTTTAGAGTTTTTGTAGCTCATTCATTTCCCTATTTGGAGGAAAAGAGAAGGGTCAGGGCATGACATCAAAGCTTGCACAGGTGACACAAAAGCTTTCATGCTCCTCTGTCCAGCAAGAGGCTTTAACAAGACCAATGTTTTCCTGCACACTTCATCCAGGAGAGAACAAAATTCTCCCCTGAGATGCTCACCTAGGGAAATGGATTGGCTTTGTTGGCTTTATCAGCTGACCCATTGAAAAGTTCTTTAAAAATGTCAGTTCTCCACTGGCTGCACCTGCACTGCTGGCATCGAGAGAAAGCTTCCTCATTAGAAAAATGCTCATTTGTGGAAATTGCAATACTCTATGAAAAATTTAAAAATGTTTATCCCCAAAGCAACCTGATAATCAGCTAATAAGTCCACAGATGTCCTGAGCTCAGTGTTTCTGCTGTGAGGAACTGTCTCAGAGCAGAAAGCCATGGATTTGAGAGAGCACAGGAAGTCATATAAACTCCAGCTACACATCTGGCTTGAGCCTGGAAATTTCCCATTTCTTGGCAGGTGGGCATGGATATCCAGACTCTCCTCTTTTGGGCTTCTGGGAGTTGTGTGTGGGGGCAGGAATCCCAGAAGGTCTTTCCAAGTCTCCAGCAGGGTTGTAAATCCTTTTTATTTTTTTCTGGCCTCCTCAGGATTTTATGCTCCATGGACCAGAAAACCCCCAAAGCCTTGAGAATCAGGATTGTCCAAAAAAACCCCAAATCCTCCAAGGGTAACGCTGTGGAATCCATGGCTAGAGGTAATCATTCATTTAAGAGTGGAAAAAGGATGAGAAGCTGGGGTTTCACCTCCCTTTGGCTTCAGCAGCACCCTTGGTGGGGTGGTTGTGCCCTCCAGTTGTGCATCCTGCAGTGCTCTGGGTCCTGCCTGGCACTTTTCTTCCACCCCCAGCCACAGCCCACGGGGCCTTCTCCAGTTTAATTTATCTGGATGACAATTTTCAGGCCTTGGAGATGCCAACACCTCTGATTTTTCACAGCTGCTTCAACAGGTTATCTAAAAGGGTGGTTAAAAATCACATCCTAAGAAAAGGAATATGACTACTGCCAGTAAGAGTGTAACATATTTTAAGGTTGTATCTACTAAGGAGGTCCTGTTTATTTCTACCTGTGTGGAAAACAAAAAAAAAAACCACCAAAAAAAGAACACCACATGGTTTGTTTTTAACTCCTTAGGTTGTTGTTGTGATGTCTGAATTATCATTAAAATCTACTCTGAGTGCCTGAATGCACACAATGCACACAGAGACTTTTTTTTTCAGAACAGGATAATTAAAATGAAACACTCTCTTGGTTTCTTTCTTTCTTTCTTTTTTCTTTTTTTCTTTTTTTTTTAAGATTTTTTTTGAATGCAAATTTCAGAAGTTCTACGAGAACTTATGTGCTAAGCCAGGCTTGGAGACTGAGCTAAATTCAGTGGGAGCACAGCAAGGGACAAAGCTCAACATCCAGCACTAAAGTGAGATTATAATGGGTGTTGTAACTACCTAGTTCTGCAGGATGAGGTCTTTCAGCCCAGGGAAGGGCTGAGAGTAGAGACCAAAAATATTCTTCCAATTACCAAATATTCTTCCAATTACAGGCCATTGATTACCTCCTATTGCCCTGCCAAGGAGTAAACTGCAGATAGTTTTATATCATTTATGTGATTTAATTCAACAGCATGCTCCCAATAAAATCAAACAGGGACCCATCCTTGCATCTTTTTGTTCAAAACCTTATCCCTTTTCCTTCCCTCACTGTGGATCACTATCTTAAAATAAAAATGAGCTCTATTGTGACCACATGGAGTCAGTGATCTGCAGCTTTAATTGCCATCATCATCATCTCCCTTCATTAATTCAAGAAAAAGAAAGTGAGAGGGGAGGTAAAAAGTCTTTTCTCAAGCCACAGGACTCCTTCAAGCCTTTGGTCATCATTAATAGACACTGTAGTGACAAAAGTTACATTAAACAATATTTAACAGAGTGTTCTTTAAACACAAATTTAGCAAAAAAACCAAAAAAACCCCACCACTCAGCAAACAGTATAAACCCAGTGTTTTGGCACTGCCTGAAGAAACGAGAGTGAAATTATCAGGGTTGCAAAAAAACCATTTATTTCCACTTACAGAGCAAAAGCTCTCCAATAAAATCAAGTTGTTTGATTGATATTAGCTTTTATTTAGCCATCCAGGCCCGCTACAGCCATAATCTCCGTGTCAAAACCTACTGCAATTTCATTTATTAAACACTAAAAAAAAAAAGATATACAAAAAAACCCCATACAAGCTGATGCCATACTCTTTAAATTCCTTGAAGCTGCAATTGACTTGTACCAAAATCCCCTGGAGCATCACAAAACGGAGCTGTCAAACCACAACAGCTCTATTCCAGCTTCTGCTCTGGTCTCTGCCAGCCTTTGTGCAGAGTGCCAGAATCCCTACCCACCCAGGGGAACTTGTATCCAGCAGCAGAGGAGAGGAAATTGTGCTGGGATGAGCTCTTCTCCCACCGAGGGAAGGCACAGGTCGCTCTCTGTCGCTGTCGGGACGGGCACCACACACACAGTGTGGAAAAAGGGCTTTATTAAACACAGCAGCTTCTTTTTATAGACTTTTGGATGTTATTATTGGTGTTACATGGTTATTAACTACTAAATTACTACAGGAGATGCATTGGCTGTTATTAACTTCAATTTGCTATGGCTACCTAGAGCATAAGCATTCAGACAAATACCAGGTGAAGATAAGTTGTTGTTTGTAGAAAGGAGCTTGCCCTGGTTTCCCAGGGTTTTTTCACAATCTACTCATGTCTGTGTTTTTCTCAGAAGGTTTATTTATTAATATCAAGAAAACAGAACAGATCTTTTTCTCTCCAGCAGGTTCAGCTGCAGGGAATGTCTCTGTGTCTTTCCTTGTACTCTCTGTGTGTCTCTGTCCCAGTCAGGAATTCACAACAAGACAGAAGAAAACATTTTATTAGTCAAGACAATCACCTTAGCATCAACATTTCTTTTATTTACATTCTTTATCAAAACTTTCTCCTGAAAATCTACAAACGTTTTCTTAAAAGTAAATTTCAAGCCAGGTTAACCAAATTTCTCTAAGATTTAGAGCAATTTCTCTAAGATTTCTCAAAAACCCACTACCAAGTCACCACCACAGTTGTTTTTCTCCTTCTATTGTGTATCTTTCTGGCTTCTGTTGATACTACATTTACATGGGTAAAAACTAATTGTTCTTCTTTTTTCAGGCTTTTCTTATGTTTTTATTTTTCCAGCCAGAGTAACAAGGCTGAGCCAGGATTTTACAGAAGCAACCAGGCTTTCATTTTACAAGATTTCACCTGCATGCAATAATTTTCCTGCTCCTGAAGTGCTGAGGGTGGAGGAGCCAGAGAAAAGCCAGCAAGAAGCAGGAGAGCTGTGTGCAGGTTGGGTTTTCCCCCTCACTTTGTGGCTCTGGGATTGTGCCAGGGTTTCATGACAAAGAACAGGCAGGGCTGAGCAGCCTGGGGGCAGAGGGACCACGCTGGGTGGGCATCAGCCCTGCAGGAAGGGCATCAGGCTGCAGCAATATTGACAGCCAGCAAGTGTCATCTCCCTGTGCCCAGCACCCCAGGGAGACAGGAAAAATGGGATTTTGGGCCAAAGATTTTGCCAGTGTAGGGATGGGGAGTGCTGTGTGACTCCAGGTGAATCACAAACCCTGAAGCCAAAAAAACTGCAAGGTTTTTTTCATTACCAAAAGATTTCTGTGAGATGCCAGACTATTATTTCCTTGAAAGGCTGTGGAGACAAAGGTTGCAGACCTGCTTTTGCTGCTGATTTTGGAGCATAGCTAGTGCCCACTAGTGAAAACTTCTGCATTACTCCACAGCTACACCTGTCACTGTATTTGTTTTCCTCTTTGCTGTGATTTAATCATTCCCACTGTTTTGTACAAGGCATATTAAGAAGTTTCAGCAGAACGAAGATTTCCAGTCATTAGGTTACAAAGTAGACCTGAGATATTCTAAAATGCAATGACAAACTCAACAAAAACCAAAGCCAGCCAGGCATGTAACAAAATCCTGCTTCTACTGATGCCAAAATGATTTTTTGCTTTTTCTTTCACACCCCTTTCACACACTCTTTTATAGTTTGATGTGTTCTCAGTGCTTTTAGCCCCACACTTGTACCTCCCCAAGGCTGAGAACTCAGCTCAGCCCCACGGCACCGTTAAACCAGGAGAGCAAACATCCTGGGAGCCCCAGACACCAAGGGCCTCTCCAGAACACATTTGGGAACCTCAGCCAGGCCCAGCCAGGGGGAAGGTTCCTCACAACGAGGGCTTCACTCCAGCCTCTCACTGGGGAATCTCTGATAAATATGTTAATTTTGCAAGCCTATAAATGTGTGTATTTCAGTGTGAGGTGTGCATGCATTTTTGGGGCATTCCACCTGCACCAAGTGCTGCACCCAAAGCTTCTGAAATAAATCCCAAGGTAAAAACCCCTTTTCCCCATAAACCTTGTTTTGATTTTAATTTTAAGACCAGGGAAAGGCAGCACTACCTTGGCTCTCCCCTGTTGCTGAGGCACAACAGATACTTCCAGATAATGAAATGTCACGAGTTTCAGATGATGAGCATTTTCTTTAATGAAGTATTCCCCCACCATCCACCACTTAGCCCTGCCCAAAGTGGCAGTGCCCCAGCAAGGGCTGGGCAGTGGCTGTGCCAGGTGCTGGTACCCCACAGGGAAGCCTGGAGCTGAGTTTTGGGGTCTCCAGCCTCAATGAAATCCCCTCCCTTGTTGCCTCCCCCCACAGCTGCTGCTTCAGACCCTGGTGCAGCTGAGAAGCAGTGCTGGAAATCACAGCCCCACAGGGAAATCGTGGCCTTCAGGAGATCCCCAGGGTCCATGGCACCTGGGGTGTGATGCCAGGGATGTGGTGCCAAGATCAAAGCAAAGAAAAAAACAACCTTGTACTTAACAGAACATTTTTTCTTTCCTTTTATTTTTTTTTTCCCTTTTACCTCTGAGGGTTGGATAAAGTGTGCATGGCCTAAAAAGAAAAATATGTGCACATTACTCTAAGCTTCTAATGGTAGCAATAAGTCTCAAGGGTGCTTCTCCAAGTTGGAATTGGACTTTTACAATACACAGAACCCCCTTTTAAGGCATCTCATCCTGCTTTTCTCACAAATGCAAAGAGCCAGGCAATTATTGAGGGGTTGGAAATGCCACAACCCTTAAACGACACAAGAGCCGATGTATTTGCCTTCCAAGAGTCTTAGACTCTCATGTTCTGCACAGAGATTTATAATGCACTGCTCCCATTCCACATCCAAGCCCCTGCACAGCATCTCTGGAGAGAGGAGTAACTCTAGCCCTGTGTCCAAAGCCTGCTAAGGCTAAATGAAGGAAACAGGAATGCTCCCCCTGAGCCCTCTACTCCTGCCTCCAATATTACTGAGCTCAGTATTTCAGGGACTAAACCAGATCTCTTTTTTTTTTTTCTCTCACTCTCCCACTGGAAAATTAATCAGCTTTTCACAAACTGTAGGTGAAATTTCTGACAACCTTTCTGAGCTTTTTCAGATTCCTCTGTACTGGAAGATATTGTTTTTCTCTGCATAGTAGTGGCAACCTCTCCCTCAAGATACAGGGCTAATGTTTAGCCTAAAATATCAAGTAGATCTCACATATCTGGTGATCCAAGCCCATAAAACTTTTAATTGTTAAGTATCTTAAAAATATTTCAAGAATGTTTTAAAAGTATTTCAAGAATATTTCAAAAGTTTCATAGTTTCAGCATCACAGTAACTACACACAGCCAGAGCTGTCGTAGCAAACTCAGTGTGTTTACAGCGTGGTTATGTGGAGAGAGAAGTCCTGTTGATAAAATGATAGAACAGGAGCAGATAAGTTTGAAAGTCTCCCTTTTGGGAAGCCACTGAGAGATATTTGACCATTGGTTCATTTGGCTCTGTGCCTGATTGAGTCAGATGATGCAGGGACACCAAGAACATGGATGAAAAGAGTGTGTTATCTGAATTGCAGATTGTGAATTCTAAAGGATTAGGAGTAAAATATCCAAGCTGGTTGTTCCACTGGTTTCCCACAGGATGGAAAACTTCTGTTCTGTCTTCTCAAGGAGCACCATGACCCATGGGAACTTCCTGCCGAGAGCAGCAAATTGTTTAATCTGTAATTCTAGCACTCTTCTAGCAGGCACTTAGCAACAAAAGGCCACAGGCAAAACCATTAGGTGAAGACTCATTAGGAGGCCTTTAGATTACCTTAATAAAGGTAAAGATTTGGGCTTGGGCAGAAATCCTGTGAAAGAGGAAAAGGCACTGAGCAGATGCCAGTGAAACCACTGGAGCAGGCAGACTGGGGGAAAAGCTTCTTCTGGTGCTCTGCTTGTCAAACAAAAAAACAGATGCTCGTGCCCATCATGTTCATACACATTTGTGCCTCAAAACACATGTTGAGAGGAGAGAGCTTGCTCTACACACTGCAGAGCTGGATCCCCAGCAGCCAACATTATTTTAAGGAGCTGCTTAGTGTGTGGGTGCTATTAAATATCTTTCTTTTTTTTTTTTAGTCTAAATGCTTAGCTTAGCAAGTTATGGTTCAGCAGAGGATATATTGAATGGAAAATTTAAAAGAAGGGAGGAAGAATGCACTTTATTTAGGATGTTAAGAGTAGCAAAGGTCTGTGACTCCTTCAGCCCTGTGCTTCAGTATCTGCCTCTCTTCTGATGGGATCTCCTACCTTGCAGCAGGAAATTGATAAAGCTGTGGTACAATTCTGATGGCTGGCTGGTGCCAGGGACAGAGGTTTGCTTCAATTTTGGTCTTTATTTTCTATTTGTTTGAAGGAATCAAATTATTTCTTTGGCTTAATTACAGTTATTTATATAGTGCATGCTGGGGAGGTGTTCCCATAGAGATTTTTGGTGGTATCTGATACACCTGGTTTTTCACAAAAACCCTGTAGAGCTCTACATGAAGAGGACTGCTTATATATGAGGAAGAGGTAAGAAGTGGCAGGAAAATAATTTCTCTGTGGGCCAACTCCTCTGTCTCCAAAAACCCACATGCACAAGAGAAGCTGGGAACAGAAAGTAAAAAATTGAATCAAGTAATAACAGAATATTAAAAAAACCCAACACACCAAAGCCAGGCAAAAAGCTCAAGAAAACATCTATATCTAAATCTCAGAAATAGATTTTATTTGTTCATACTGTTTCCTATTTTCATCTGACTTCCTTGGCAGGTAGCCCAGTGCTCCATCAGTGAGAGGAAAGGAAGTTACAGCATCACATTGTTGTAGGGATTGAATTTTATTGCTTTGCTATTACAATTAGGCAAGAATTAACTCAGTTAATGAGGCATAATTTTTTTTTTAAGTATATATAACATACATACAAGTGGGAATTGTGAATGAGTTCTCAAGTAAATCCTCCACAAAAAAAAAACCTTTATTAGAGTGAAAGAGAAAGATTAAAAATAGCTAAATAATAAAAGGTGATGCAGCTTGAAAGGGGCACACTAAAAATGGGAATCATTAATGGTGATTAGCTGACAACCAGCCCGAGGGGAAACCAGCAGTGGTCAAAAACCTGCCAGCCAATACCCGGCTGGCTCTGCTAAAAGCCACCTGGATCATGCAGAAAAGATGGGGAAAAAATGCCTACTCTGAACTCTGAACGTGATTTATAGGGGGAAAAAAAAAATCCCAGGCAAACCTAAATGTCTGGTGAGATTCACAGAGTTAAACTCGGATGGCACGGACAGGGAAAGTGCAGCAGGGCCAGCAATTAATGCTGCGGGTACCAAAACACTGCTTCGATTCTGAAATACCTCCTGCAGTCATCTCCCATGCTCTTTTTTGGGTTTTCTGGTGGGAAAACTCCCCAGCGGAGGGAGGAGGGGTCAGGGCGATGCTCGGTGGGGACAGCAGGGGACAGCAGGTACCAGGGAAAGCCTGCAGGAGGAAGGGGCTCTGCGACACCAAACTTCTGCACTTTGAGCCCAATTTTAGCCTCTGTTCAAAGGCACAGAGCTGTTGAGCTCCCGGAGTAATGGAAGTGAAAGGAGCGAAGCACCCTGTGAAAATAAAAGGCTTCCAATAAAATGTAAACCATAGCCAAGGACAATTTCCTGCTGGGTGGGGAGGGAGGATGACAGAAAATTGACATCAGAGATGCTGATTTGAATCCCTGGTCAGACTGTGGTGCAAAACTACCACACCTCCATTTTAATTTCTTTTTTTTTTTCATTTGCACAGATAGGTTTTAGCATGTATATGGTTTTTTATACTGGCTTCATTTCATCTCAGTGCCCTAAAATAAAATGTTTTACTCTCTGCTCTCGTGAACACAGTGGGACTAAATGCTCATTCTTTCTGTCCTCGCAGGCCTTGAGGCAGGAGAAGAAGCCAAAAGCCTACTTCCCTAAACCCCCAAATAGTAGGAATAAAAAGCTCTGGTTATTTCATATTCTCTTGCAAACACACACTTCTTAAAGGGCTGGTAGATAAACCTGGTATTAATTACAATTGCACGGTGAGTAAACACTCACTTTACTGAGGAAACTAAAAAATTGAGCTTTCTGAGAATACTGGATAAAAGGGGAGTGGAAATACTATTTATCCCCTTAGGTGGAGAGAAATGGAATGAATGGAAAGATTTCTAATGAACCCACACCTCAACTACCTTCAAAGTGATAAACCTTAGTTGCTGAATCTAATTGAAAGCTAATAATGGAATTTGCTCCCTTAATGATGACTCTCAATCGTTGCTTGATGACAAAAATTCAAAGCAGAACCTGCACTCAAATATTTGTCTGTGTGCATTTTATTTCTGTTTCATAATTAGGAATCCCAGGAGTCCAAATGATTGATGCATTCAGGTTTTCAGCCACAAGGGATTTATTACAGCCACAAGGGACTGGTCCATGTCCTGGCTATTCTCTTGGAGAGGTCCTGGAGCCCAGGCAACTGGAGAGGAGCAAAGAATCATCCTTAGCTTTTAGAAGAGGATAAAAGCAGAGCCAGGCAATTCCAGAGCAGGTATGCTAACCTCAAACACCCAGAAATACATACATATATATATATATATATATATATATATCACACAATACATTTCTAAACAGCTGGAGGATTACAAGGTCTTAAGAAACCAACTCGGATTTGTCAAGAATAAACAAATCCTGTCAGACTCATCTAATTTATTTCTGTGACAGGATAATCTAAAAAGTAGTGGATGTGATTTATCTTGTCTTTACTAACACTTCTGGTGCTGTCCCCCATGACATTCTTATGAGCTAACTGGGGAAATATGGGCTATTATGAAATCATTTTAATGTGAGAGTGAGCTGAAAAATCCCATGTACTGAGCACTCCTCATTTACCAGGGGTTCTCTGGCCACCTGAAAAGGATAATGAGGAAGCCAAGAGAAAAGCTGCTTTTTGTGTTTTGTGCTGTTCCACCTTTGCATGAGTAACCTGGATAAAGACCATGTGCCTGTTTTCAAGTGGGAACGAATCAAAGCTGAGAGAAATCTCTCCAGGATAGAGACTTTTAAATTGAGGAAGTAAAATTCTTTAAGAAATCCCAAAGAATTGGACCAAGGACTGAAAGAGGACCTGAGTGCACACCTATTAAATGGGGAATTACTGACCAGGCAGTGAGAGTTTGGGAAGGATCTGAGGAATCAGAGCAGCTCAGAAAATGAAAGGAAGTCAATAGTCTGGATATCCACATGAAATAACAGGAGTGGCATATGAGACAGCAGAAGTGATGGTCTGATTTCACTTGGCACTGCTTGGGCTGTGAATGGTACAGAGATCTGGGTCTGGGCATCATCCTTGAGAAGGAATGCAAAGTGGAAAAAACACCACTAAAAAAACCCCACCAGGCATATTGAATTTATGGAATGGATTATCAGCAATTTACCTCTCCAGACTCGAGGATCCTGATGGGTCCCTTCCAAATTATCACATCCTGGGATGCTGTGGTGGCTGCCAGGCAGTTCCTTGTCCTGCTGCTCTTTACTGAATTCATGCTGCTGCCCTTCCATTAGAGCTGGCTGCACTAACACCATTTTACAGTAACAGCAATACAAACACCAATAGCCATGGTGCCCTTTAGGATCCAGAGCAAACACAACTCACCAGCAATGCCACAGGCACAGGCCAGGGTACAACAATCCCTGAAGTGAATTGCTGAGGCATTACTCACAGAGCAAACGCTTTGCACGCTGCAGGGATCAGAGCCCATCAGAGCTGACCCCTGGTGCTCAAGCACAGCCTCAAAGCCCCTGTTTGGAAGCCAAAACAACACCTTTTACCCACTACAGCACAAAGCAGCCTGGTGGCAGGAAGAACAAGTGGCTTTCAGTCCAGCTGTTGTCACTTAAGGACAAGCCCAGCTCTGGGTGACTCTTTTCTTGGATTCCCCTTTCTGGTGAATACACCAAGACAGAATGCCCTCCCCAACACCCACCCCCCCCCAAAAAATAAAGTATGCTACATCCACATTCATAAAGTTTATCAACTTACAGACTCCAGGACAGGTATATCATTCATTGTTTTGCACCAGTAAGCAGAGTAGTATACAAAAGCATGCAAAATCAGTTATGGTACAGAAAGAACCTGTAAAATTCAAGAAACTGGCAAGCATCAAAACCATTCCTATTTTTTCTAGGAAGAGAATTCCTGAGTTGTGTATGTTGGCATTTTCAAAGACCCTGTACTTGGGTGAAGCACACAGAAACAACGTGGCAGGGACGTAACAAAACAGGGGCAAAATATTATCCAACAGAGATACTCAGAGGCAAGAAATGATCGTGGGGTGAAGTTACAGTACGTGGTGGGCTATTTTATTTTGTTGAAAAGTACATCTTTGACTGGATTCAACATAGTAATAAGATGAAAAGAGGTCCACTGGTGAGGGAGGAAAGAAAGCAAAAGTTTGGAAGTACTTGACACAACTAAAATAAATGACAGCTTTTTTTGATATCCCATAGGCAGGCTGCAGAAGATGATGTTTTTCCAGTATCCATGGAGAAAGTAAAGTCTTTGACTGATGTAAGTCAGTTTTGCACAAATGCTGGTCTGTTTAGTTAAAACCTGCACTGCTCGTTTCTTTTAATAGATAATATAGGTAATATCTAGCTTTCACTCCAGACCCATGCTTTAACACTCAGAATTTATCCATATTTAATTACAATTTTATCACACTAATCAAATAAATTTACTTTGTCCTCCAAGCAATCACCTCAGTATTTCAGTATGTAAAAAATACTTTCATTATGTTTATTATAAAAATATAAATGTTTCCACTACAAATCATTTTACATTAGTAAGAGGCCATCTACAATTGCACAATATATAATCTAAATGATTAAGTAATGCTTTTGAAATACAAGTTAAAGTAAATACATATTGCCAATCAAATCACATCTATACATTGCTTATTGGATGCTAAGTTACAGCACAAAAAACTAGATTATGTTAACAGAAATAAATAAAATGGAAACTATATTGAAAGGTACAGACCCAGTAATATGGCATGGCATTTTTATGAGCAGTTTGCATTTTGCTTGATGTCCATAACCTGTACAGGCAGATGGCCACACGACCTCTATTTCTCTACTCCACACTGAAGAATTGTACACTGCTATGTTTACATATGTACAGGGGGACAGGGAGTACAGGATGCTTGCAACAGAGGCCACTTACAGTACAAATCAACTTCTGACCGGGGAGAGAAAACCAAAGTGGGTTTTTAAAAAACTCTCTACCCCTTAACAGCAAAGGAAAGCAAAACCGAGCTGTTTTTTCTTCTTTCCCAGCGAGATTGAATCTTCTATGCTGAGCATGCCTGAAGAGTGGGCAAGGAACACGACAGGACACGTGGCAGGAGGGAAGGGAGGGTGGCTGGTGCAGAGCTTTCAAGGCTCTCAAGCTCTTTAAGAACTGGGTCTGTGTTTCCAGGAGCATGTCCCAGAGGTCAGCTCCTCACCCCAGCCCCTCGCCCCCACTCTCCAGCAGCAGAACGAAGGTGAGGAGAAATGTCACCAAAAAAAAGCTGTCCCCACACAGACAACGCTTGCCACTGGATTTTGGTGGCTTAAATTCACTAATGGTGTCTGATTTGGGGCAATCTTAACCTGAAGAAAATAAAGGTTCTGGATGAACCAAGCAACACAAAAGACAGCTTTTCTACCCAGCATGCTGCATTTCATGATAGATTGGGGCAGATAAGGACAAGTGTTCTTTACATCTTAAGTGCTTTATTTTAACTTTCTTCCATTTTTCTTTCTTTTTCTTTTTAATTTCAGCTTTAAAACCCATTCACTATCCTTTCAGAAAGATTTACTAATTATTATTGCTGTGAGTGTGTTTCAAATCCAGTCCTTTACAGCATGCTCACTGCCAGCACTCATGGAAAAGCCTCTAACTCTGTTTCTCTGTAGCAATGTGTGATAAATGTTGTGCCTGGACAATTTTATTAGTCCTGGACTCGTGGAGAACAATTTCAGCCTCACAAACCCTAGAAACTGAACCTTTCCTTACTTATATCCCAAATAGCTTCAACACCCAAGCCAACAGAAGTAAGCACGACCTGGTTTTGCATGCACAGAAAAAACACAATGTGCCATTCATTCATCTGCCTCTCACACAGCCTTGGACTTGTAGAGATCCATCAAAATCAGGTCCAGATCCCAGAGTGGCAGGTGGGGAAACAGAATGGTTTCCCCTGGTGACCAAGGCCTGCTGCCTGTGTGCCTGGCATCACATCTAGAGCGTTCAGAAGCACAAGAAGTGGCTCACATTCTGTGTTAAACCACTTGTTTTCAGAGCAAAGACTCGTGTCTGCTCAGAACTGGGACTGATGAGCTCCAGAGCAACAACTTAGGAGTTGGGAAGCTCTTTGGAAGATGCTAAAAATGGGGAGAGCCATTAAAATCCATCTTCCAGTCTCCTTTTTGGGAGATGTGAATGCTCTCCTAGACTTGGGCTGCCTCCTGCTTTCTCTGAAGGAACAGGTACCCATAGAAGGGTTCCCTCCAGGATGGCAGTGCCTGCTCAGGGGGTTTCTAGCTCAGGCCTGTGTAAACTTCCACACCAAAGCCCCACTTCACAGCTTAACCCATCCTCTTAAACAGGGGTCACTCCCCAGGGGAGCTCAAAAAGCATCATCAGTTAATGCAGGTTTCAACAACCTTTTTATGATTTTCTGGGCAGATCTCTCACCTGAACACCACCCAAGAGTAGGGATCCTTATTGTGACAGGAAAGAAGCCTGGGGGAGGAAATGGGCTGTGCTTTTTGGGGCAGATACTGACCTAAAGATCACACAACCACTGTCAAAACCCCAGCCTGGCTGAAAACACCACTCACAGCAAATCTCAACAAGTCCAGATGCTTTTCATAGAGTCAGAGCTGAAAAAAAACCCCCACCTTTCTTTCCTTCTGTATTTCATGTATGCTTCTATGAGTGTAAAATAATCTAGTAACCAACCCTCAGACAATTTCTCAGGTTGAACCCATGAAGTTTTGATAACATTTGGCACTTGGCAATAATACAGCCAGGTTAAGGTATTTAAGCATAAATATAAACAATAATGGAAAGGAAAAAAACAAACAAACAAAAACAAACCAAGAAAATAAATAAGCCTTTTAAAAATTAAGACTTGTTTCTGTTTAAATGAACACAGTTAGGGAAGCTAACATAATGGTGAAAATCTTTTGTCAACTAAAACAAAGTCACTACAAACTTTATTTGCGTGTTCCTTCCTGAAGTTGAAATAGCATGTTACAATGACATTATAGTAAATATGGCCAGACAGGTTGTGAGGTATAGTCCTCTTATTTTCCTTGCTTTTAAAGAAATAAAATACCTGTTACAGATCTCTTCTGTATAAAAATACTGCAAGTCTTTCTTTCTTCTTGTTTGCTGTATAGATCAAATACACAGCTTTGATGTCCATGGTTTTTTTTTTCTGTTATTCAGTCACTTAATATTCAAATGGCTCTAGGTTTTAGTAACACTGGTTTTTACTTGGAAGGATTTTTCACATATTCTTTTTTTCTTTTGAAATTTACTATCTGCATTAACAGTCAGTCAAGAGCACCCACCCTTTAGGATTAACAGATAGAAAACAAGTTTGCTCCTACTTTTAAGGCATTTATACTCAATATTTGAGTGTCTTGTGGGTTTGAAATCTCAACCATTACGTTTCCAAAGCTGTTGCGAAGAACTCCTTTAAATTCTGCCGTTTATCAACCATCACTTCTGAGCTGTGATGCAACTTTTCTCCTTTTCTTCCTCTCCTGAGCATCATTTTGGTGCCTTACACAGGAACAGGGCTGTTCTTTGTATGAGTTTCTAGAGCTTTGATGCTGCTGACAATCTTCTTCTGTGGGCCCACCACTGTAACACCGACTTTCTTCACATCACTGGAAGGAAGAGAAGAGAAGAGAAGAGAAGAGAAGAGAAGAGAAGAGAAGAGAAGAGAAGAGAAGAGAAGAGAAGAGAAGAGAAGAGAAGATGGGTGAGTGAGGACACTGAGTTTCCTGGTGCTGATCTCAGCCAACAGCAGTGAACTTGCCCATCTCACACTGCTGCACTGCAGGGGCCTGCAGGTACAGGGATACAGCTGAAACACAAGCCCAAAAAAGTGCAAAAAAACCCACTGAGAGCCTCGTGAAAACATGAGGGGGCTGGAAAAAAATCGAGTGAAAGCTCATTTAGGCTCCCTTGTGTTGGCTCAGCTGGAGGACAAGGCAATGAAACTGCTCTCCAGTGATACAGCACTGGGGTGTTGGGGCAAGGGGGTCACTGCTGGATCAGCAGAGCCTCTCTAACACCTCCATCCCCTATCTGATGGCTTTTCCTGGGTGGTGCTGAAGCATCACTGCCCTCTGAACTCTGCTCTCAGCACTGAGGTGAAGGACTTCACAGCCAAGCTTCCAGAGTCTCCCCTGTTTCCCCTCCTGTGCCCAGGATCTCCTTGCTCCTTGTGCAACACAGAGGTGGTTTAACACCTGTGCAGGGCTAATTAACCCAGGGCTCACAGGAAATTGGGCATTCCTGGAGGATTTCTACACTGTCCCCAAAGGGTAATTGTTACAAAAAGCCATTAGCACCCTTTTTATAGAGGCAATAATACGCTAATTAGTGGCATTGATGTGTTTAATTGTTGGTAGCACAGCTGCTGAATACTTCTCCATAACTTGTATCCAGCCAGCCTAACTGGGAATTAAGATCTCCTTTGGCATTAAATTTTTAACTGTACTTGATGCCTTTTCAGGTGCAGAAAGAACATTTATCCTACTCTTACTTGTCACTAGAACAAAGATGGATTGCATTTAAAATGTAATAAACTTGCCATTTGCTCACTTCCAAGCATAGCAGAAGGGAGTTCAGCCCCCGAGTAATTATTAGCATGGAGGAGGAAAACAGCTACAAAGAATTTAGTGGAATATGGAATGGGCAATAAAGGGAAAGATTGGCAATGTGCCACCCACAGAGAAACTCCCATATAAAATATAGAATATAAAGAATCAACAGAGAAACTTCAGTGGAAGAAAGTGATGCTAGTGTACCAGATGATAAATGGTGCTACTGCATTGGAATAAACAGGGAATTTCCTTGTACTTGGTGAGAAAGAGCAGTGAGACCATGGCCTTCACTGATGCCTTAAATGGCTCCCTAGGAACAGAGACTGGACAGGAATAAAGGAATCAAGGAGGGATTGATTGGAAAGGCCTTCAGAGGTACACTCTGGGCTCCAGAGGCTCCTGCCTCAGTGCATCCCAACATGGACAAGGACAGCTCCCGAGTTCTTCCCACTTGGATCTCAGCATCAATTCCCCAAGCAGAAGCCAGGCAAGGATGGAATTTGCCCAAGCTTGCCCCCCTGTCCCCAAGATTGTGGTTTGCAGTTGTTGTGCCTAGGAGGGTCTGGGTGTCCTTGGAGAGCTGGAGAGGCTTTGTTGTGTGTGTGTGAGCATGAGAGAACAGCACTGAACGAGCTCCAGGGAACTGCAGAGTGACACTGGGCAGGGCAGGGCTGGGAACATAGAAAAGTTCAAACCTAAGGCATCATCACACAGTCACCAGACATAGATTTCCTCCATGGGTATTTCAGTGACAACAAATAACTCCCATTTGTCTCTTTAAATGTAAGAAAACTTTAGCTATGACCTGGACACACCATATAAAAGTGCTGCCTTCATGCTTATGTCTGAACTGGCACCTGTGGTGAAAACCCACAGCAGACCCCAACTTACTCTGTGGAGATCTTGGCTATGGTGTCACAGGAGCTGTACTCCACTCCTGTGAAGATGTCCTTGCACTGCCCTGTCCGGAAGCCATTGAGCCAATCGCCCGTGGTGCGGAAAGATGAAACATCAACGTTGCTTTGGTCCAGGAGGAGATTGGATGGCCTGAAACAAAAGGATAATGCAGTGAAATTTAGGGAACAGGGAGAGAAACAGATTCATTTTGTGTCTAAACTTAGCAGTGGCAGGAGCATCCAGGCTGGATGTGGCTTCGCTGATGGTCTGTGGGAGTTCCCAGCTGCTGAGGCCACCACGGGGGCTGATGCTGGCAGCTCTGACAAATGCTGTGTAATCACCCTGCTGAAGAGCTTCCCATGCCTGTGTTTAAATTAAATCACTCACAGAGTGTATTGTTACCTCACCATTTAACGTGCAGAGCATTAACAAACCCAAATTAGATGATATTTATGGGATTCACCCAGTCCCAAACGTCACACAAACGATGCACGCTCCAAGCTGAGCGTGTTGGTAGAATTTGGTCATGTCCAATGTTCAGAATATTGTGGTCCACTGACAAGCCCTAAATGTTGCTACTGAGTTAGAAGCCTTGACAATAAATAAAGTATCTTATTTTTATTGTTTTATTGCAGATGTAAAGCCAAGCATGTGCTTAGCTGTGCTGCACTTGAGACTGAACTAGAGAACATTCAAAGCAGTTATCTCTGCGACTTCACTCTCTATTTTCTGCCCCATAATTCTTTTTCCCTCTAGTAACCTGCACAGGAGGCTGACTACTGCTGCTGAACCCATTTGAAGTGACTTTTGTCACTGAAAGCACTGAAAATGAGAGGTGGCTGGGCTGACAGCATAATTTAAAGGCAGCGATCACACAGTGTAACAGGTAGGTGACAGCTACTGGAACTGGAGAACTGATCTGGGCTGTAAAACACTCCCTCCACTCCATACCCAAGTCATCTTTGAGCACTGGAACAAACAAATAGGAGGAGATTTTAAAGGCACCAAGAGAACCACAAATATAAATATAGTGATTTTAACCTCATAAGAAGCCTGAAAAATCCAAATCCTTCTCAATTCCAATATGTCCTAAATTCCATCAAGTTCAGCTGCACTACAACAGCACATCCTGACAGTGCAAGTCCATCCTGACTTGCCCTGGTACAGGAGATACCACATGAGTTATCTAAGTACCATTAGTTGCATTGAGACTTCCACCTTTCACTTTTGAAGAAGAGAAAAATGATTTTTGGTGTTGGCCACACATTAAACAGCTCCTTTTGCTTCTGATGTTTTCCTGGCTGTTACCAATCAGCTGATTTCTTTCAGGCTCAGAAAGTAAATACAGTATTTTTTTCCCTTCTGGAAATGCAGGGCATAATTCAAGAGCCACTTGGATGCTTGAAAATCTTAACTCTAAACCACATTTTCCCCCAGGTCCCAGAGCTGTGATGTCCCAGATGGGGCAGCTTTTGCCTGGCTACCTTCCCCCCAGAGCCCAGCCAGGACTGTGACCACTGACACCAACTCTGGACCTCACATGCTGGGAACAGCCATCCACGGCAAGAAAAGCAACAAAGACACCAGAAACCTTCTCTGTCTTCAGAACACCAACTTGGACACCTACACGATACCCAGCTTTAAATGCCTGCCAGTTAAAGGCTCAGTTTGATAATCAGGCTCAAGATAATTTAATCAGTAGCTGTAAGGCCTGAATTTCACTGACTACTCTTTGTCCCATGAAGAGCCAATGCTTTTTATTTATAGTTTTCTGCATAGAGTGTCTGGAATCCCAAGATATTAATTAAGAATATTTATGAAGTGTTCTTAGTGATAAAGCATGGATTATTTTTTTTTTTTCCCCAGCCTAGTATGCCTTTTTAACTTAAGCCTAATAAAACAAAGTCTGACTCAAGAATCACTAATGAAAAAAAAAAAATACAAACAAGTTGAAACAGAACAGGTCTCTAGGATTAGGAATTAGAATGGCCCAAAAGAGCCTTTATGTTTATTACTTGGATCAAAGTATCATCATGACAAAAAAATATGACCTAATTTTAATGCGAGTGACCTCAGAGTAACCAGCACTGTAAAGTATCATTTTTCTTCTTGCAGGATTCCGAGCAAGAATTAGTTCCTTTCCTCCTCAGAGAGGACATCTGGGCTGTTTATCAACGAGCAGGAATTTGCCTTGCTGCGCAGCCTGTGATGTCTCCCCGTGAGCACCAGGGGAAAGCTGGGCTTGGGAGCATCTGCACACCCTGGCAGCCTTCCTGCCCCTGCCCCAGCCCCTGCACAGAAGGGCTGCACACCAAATTTATGGTCTGGGTGATGTGGGCCATGAGCTCACACTTCAGCAGACAAATGAGGCGGGCTGCAGCCCGTGCAGCTGTAAAGGACATCCTGCAGGGCTCCACCTGATCCCTTACAGCTTCCCATAAATCAGTACCTACCACTTCCAGAGGAGAGTCATTAAAAAGAAATCATGGAAATTACATGTTTGCTCAGGGGATGTGCAATAGAACATTTCTCTCCATCTTTTCTTCTCTCCCCTCCTCTTTTATTTTTTTAACTCCTTTTTACTTTGTTGCTCTGACTGTGATATAACTTCTCATGTCATCTTTAGACAGTCTTTGCTATCCTGTTCATTCTGATTTTGTATCTTGCTCACCCTGACCGTGGGCCCTGCCTAAAATGTTGTATTTACTGCCACGTGGTGCCTTGAAAAAACAAAAAATAAAATCAGCAAGACTCAGTTTGGAGAGACAAATTGAACAGCGAGATGCCAGCTACACAACATCCTGTGGCTGGAAGCTTTCTCTGGATGTGTCCATTACTTTCAACAATTGGAATTAACCTCTGAGCCATCTGCAGTGAGGAGAACTCTGGTGCATTGTCATTAGCACAGCTTTTTGTCACAACACAGGGAAAAATTTGCTGCACTAACAAGAAAAAAGCACAGAGAGCATCATTAGAACCCTTCTCAATACAGCAGGAAAATCTCATCTCTGGTTTGCTGTCTGGGGAGAAAAAGAGAGAAACTAACCTGCAAAATGCAGGAATTGAGACAAAAAAAACCAAAAATGCTCTGCCACTTCTTCTGCAAATGCACAGAGGAGTTGTGCACACACAATCCCAGACTCTGCTGTAGGAGCCTCTCTCTTACCAATGCCTTCCTCCAAAAACACAACCAACCTTCAGGTTTTTAAATCTGGACTTTCCCTTCCACAGTCAATTTCTTTTAAAGAGGAAAGCATTAAACCACCTCCCCTGCCCCCCCACCATAAAATAATTTCCTGTGGTAAGTTTTAGGTAATTAAAAGTTCATTTTATAAAGTAAAATTGCTCCCTACGAGCTTGGTTGGAACACAAATCCTATGGGCTTTATGATCATGGAGAGCTGAAGCACAGAATTCAGGTCTAACAAGAATTCTGTTCCAAGAGAAAAATAACCCCAAAACCATCAGTTGGCATGGAAAGCAAATTTCAGTTTTATCTTCTACAGCAATCAGAGTCATATGCATACATGTGTATCAACAGGAAACCAGTAAATAAATGACATGCCAAGGAGAAGTAAAGTTATTCTGTTTACTTGATTATCCCTGGACCTTAAAGATAAAAATCTTCAGAGTTCCAGCTCCTCATGCCCATTCTTAACATGCTCTTAGCAGAATTGATAATTTAGTCCCTAAAGTACAATTCTCCTCTTAAGGGGGCACATTTGCATTTCCCAAGGGCCTTCATGTGATATTTTTCTACTCTCCAAATAAGCAGGTTGTGGCTGCTCCTTGGAGTGAAAGGAGAAATGGAGAGAGGCAATACAAATAACCAAAGGGAAAAACAATGCAGTTGAGGCTGCAAAAATGGTACACCTCTCTAAATGTCAATATTTCTTGTTTTCTAGCTCCATTGCTGGCAAAAAAAAAAAACCCAAAAAAACCCCAAAAAAACAACAAAACAACCTAAGTTACCACAGCTTCCTCTAGGATAATAAGCAAGTACAATTTCAATTGGCCCAAAGGTCAGTCCTTCAGTTTTCCCTCATTTTGCTGCCCCTCAGAACATGCTTTTCAATGCACTTTATCTCTTCAGCATCTTGGTGGGATAATAAATCACATCCCTGGCTGTATCAATGCTCCTTCATTTACTTTTTCCCAACACCAAGCCACTAAAGGCAAAAAAAAGAGAACAAACCCTTGCAGCAGTGTTAAAAGAGTAAAGTAAAAAGCAGACATTTTTCTGGAAGCTTCCAGGTGTCCCAGTGGTGATGGGCACACCCTGAAATCAAATTTCTGTGCTTTTATAAGGTTAATTAATTAGGATATCTAACAGGTACATCCAACAGGAGATGCAGCTGCCCCAGATAGTAAGAAACACTGAACTCTAAGTTGTACCATTTCTTAGCTAGCTCTGATTTTATGGTACCTCTAACTCCACATTTATTAATACTAATATTCCCTTTTTGCCTTATCCCTGTACAGTAATACCCTGTTTAAGTCTCATGTCTGTTAATTTTGTGTCTATTAATAAATAATCCATTTTATAACAGACTGAGTCAGCTATTATTAACAAACTTGCAAATCAGAGTGGATTTTGGGGTGCTGGCCACCTCAGTCCAGCCACTGCCTGCTGCCAGAGGCCTGGGCAATAGGCAGGGGCTGATTTAAACCTACACCATCCATTCACAGCCATAAATTCCTGCCCCAGTGTCACCATTAGAGGTGTGAAAGTGCAAATAGATGTTTTACTGCCCCTGTGAACAGGGAAGCCCAGCTCACTTCCAGCTACTCCCTTTGAAGGGACAATGGCTGAGCCCTGCCTGCCCCAGGCTCCATAATAATGACTGCAGGGAAAATCGGGTGAAAACACAGCTCCTCTGTCTCTACCTAATCAACTCCCCAAAAATCTCCTCAGTTTAACTCCTGCACAGCCCAAACTATGTTTAGGCACCGAGGAGTAGAATTTACTGTGCTCCATTTTGTGATGTGTAGTTAAGTTTCTTTCCCCTGCTCCATAAATTCGCTGTTTTATGTTGAGCAGGATTCAGAGAGACAGAGCTGGAGTTTTAAGTTTACATTACTTGAATTCTTTTAGAGTGAACAGTCTGGGTTTAGGCCACAGATTGTGTTGTTGCTGCATTTTAAACCAAGCTTAAAGCTCACACAGAGTATTGTTCTACACAGCATTTGGCCAAACTCAAACCCTGTTGTTAAGACCCTGACAACATCCAAGGAAAACTGAAATCACTCCTCTCTTCCATCCTGGAAGTTCCTAACAAGGAGAAGCAAACAAACAAAATTACAGAAGGTCAGCAATATATGTCAAGCATCTGAAGCCTTCTGACCTTAATGGCAAAAAAAAAGCAACTTCTCAACAAAATGTTCGACCAAACTAAACAGTAATTTCATTGCAAGTATTTTTGTAAAAACAGAGCTGGAATTAGGCTGAAAAAGGGAGCAAGTCTGAATTTTTTATTTGCCCTGTTCATTGCTCCTTTGGAGTTTGATTTTCATAAAAATCCTGCGAAGCTAGAATATAGACTGTTTCCACCAAATGATCAGATTTCAGGTGGAAATAAGCTCAGTGAGGAGTAAACTTTGGATTTGAGATTGTAAACACTGCCCTTGGATGTGCAAGGATGGCACCAAGGAGAGCAGCACAATGAGAGACAACAAAGCCCACGTTTAGCAGTGAACCCCTGCAATCAACAACTCATGAACAACAGCTCTTCCAAAAACTGCTCAAGGAAATTACCCCAGGCAGTGTTTCAAACAACACATCAAATTTCAGAAAATCAAGCCAGCATTGTAAACAACTCCCTAACACAGAAGAGATTGGATGAGGAATTAATTATTCAGACACGTTTTTTCATCAGGAAGAATGACTGACCCTGACCCCCTTAAATTTTCTGGGCTATACGAAAAGAATTTCAGCTATGATTTTTCTGAAATATCCTGAATTCTCAGTTGTTTCTTCTCCCCTTCCTTCCAGCACAATTATCTCCTCCTCTCCTGAATATGTGTTTCCAGTGTAAAGAACCAACAGCAGCAATACCTGACACTTTCACTCTACCAAAAGCAAACACAGAAGCAGGTTGGGATTTTTTGGGGTGCAGATTCCGTTGTCAGTTTTGCAGTCAAACAGAGGCCTGGCAGAAATCCAGAACTTCTAAAAGTCCTGTGTTGGAATTAGGAACAAATTTCAATTTTTTTAAGCACTTTTAAAAAAATTTTTTGGCAGAGGGCTGTGCATTAACTTGGCTATTCCTGTTTCATAGGTTCATGAAGACTAAAGGAGTTCAGTCCCCCCTGCATCACAGATGTGAATGCACACAGCAGATATGGGAAAGCTGCCACAACATTTGAGCTGCCTGAATCCTGTGTCACAACCCTTATACCTCAGGATCACACCACACTGTGACAGCTTTGGGACACAGAAATGCTTTAAATATATTAAATTACACTCTGTGTTTTAAATATGTTTTTTTGAAATGGCCATGTAAAAGTAAGATTCATATACATTGTAAATATATATATATGTATATTAAAATTCAGAAACAGAAATATAAGAATTAAAAAACCTCTATTAATATAAATAAGCTAAAAAAGTGAAACAGATGAAGAAAACAATCATGAGTCCATTTCAGATCTGCAGTGTACACCAAGTATTTCCAGTTGCATGACTCAGGTTACATTTTTTCCCCACACAAATGAAACAGCTCAAGAGCCATTTCGGCCTCACCAACTTGCTCACAGGTGGGTGAAGTGATTCTGACTCCCCAGCCCAAGTGGAAAAAAGTTTCCATCTGCTTTGTATCTGTATGAAATGCTCACAAATGTGAAGTAATACACAGTGGACTGAAAAGAAAAAATAAGCTCAAGAGGAAAAATAATGAACTTGATCAAAACTGGAAGAACAATGAACTCACTTCCACCCTACAGATATCCAAACAACCTTAAGGACTCTGTTAGAAAAATGAACATCGTGTTCAGAAAACAGGAAAGAACAGCAAGACATAAATCAAATAAAAATATCATGAGATTGTGCTTTAGAAAACCACATGGCTTGTACTGAGTTCTGTTCCTCCAGCCCCTTACAGAGCAGCCTAAGGGACACAAAAAACCCCACGTGTCCAGAACCAGGGCAAGTCTTGTTAGCAACTGCTCAAGGTGGCCACCTGATTAAAAAGGGAATTTTGACAGGTAAGAAAGAAATCAGCCCTACTCTGTACTTTACCAGGAATAGAAATGGAGTTTTCACATGAATCTGAGATGAAACACAACACCAGGAAAGGTATTATGAAACATTTGCTGTGCTGAGGCTACAAAAACCTTTTGTCAGCGCCAGGTTCAAAAGCACTGTCGGATGTTCTGCAAAGCGATGATCAGTAAGGATAAAAACATCCCCTTGGGCATCAAGAAATTATTAGATGCCATGGAGTGGCCTGAAGGGATAGAAAACTTTAAAGGAAAGAGAGAATTGAAGGCTTTGACTCCTCTTCTGTGAGATATTAGTGTCAAACGTGCCTGGGCTGTGGCCTGCAATCAGATGTACAGCCAAGCACATCCTTCAGTGGAGGTCAGCTAACAGCAACCAGCACCCAGAGGACAGGGATATCCTATGCACCTCCACAAATATGTTTTTTAAATAGGATACACCAGCACTGTGACTATTTTAAACAAACATCAGCCCTAAAATCTGTAAGAAGAGACAGCTTTTGCATCTGCAGCAGACGTCGTCAGGTTAAACGTTTTTCCCTGACCGAGGATATTCTGAACACCTACAAGCATATGGTGGGCATCAAGCTTTAGCATTCCTCCAGTAGCACCACAGACATGGCTCAAAGAGAGCAGGGACCTCTGTAATTTAGATTAATTGCTTATTATGGGTAGGAGGAGAGGCGGTGTGGGAGTGCTGCAGCCTCAAATAACAACTGAGAGCAGCCATCTGAGCTGATGGAGTCCCCGAGTGCTTTGCCTCTGCAGTGATGCCTGTCCCTCTCTGGCTGCTGACAGCAGAGGAGCACTGGCACAGATCCCACTCTGTCCCTTCTCCAGGAGCTGCCCTGACTCACTGATATGCAATATCAGTTACACATTCCTGCACACAAGGCTATGGCAAGGCCTGAGCCCATTTCGAGTCCTGCTTCTCATTTTTGTGCCTCGTTTTTCTCTGTCAGTCTGTCAAAAAGTGCTGCTGAACCTCAGTTCCTGGCCAGCAGCACCAGGGGCTGCTCCCGGAAGGAAGGAAGGAAGGAAGGAGCAGCCTCCTTCCTTCCCTCTCTACCTGCCCAGGAGCAGAGAGCATGGCACTGTGTTAGGGACAGGCTGCCTCTGCCACCCTCTGTGCCAACAAAGCACAGCATGGAACACTAGCAGAGAGAGCATGAGAGAGACAGAAGGGAACAATATCTCACTGTGGAGCTCCTGCACAGAGCCCAGCAGGTGCAAACAGTGCTCAGACTGAATTTGGTCTCCATTAGAGAGTATCAGCTTTGCTGGCTATGAACATGTGACTGGAAATGCTGGTTCCACGTTGTCTCCATCTCTGCTGCAGTTCAAACCTGTAACTGGATGGAAGGACAGCAAGCAGGGAGCATTTTGCTCCTGTTTGGCATGCAAAATATGCAGCACTGCAATCAAGTCTCCAAACCAAGACAAGATAGTTAGAATTCCCAACTCCCCTACTCAGCAGATTGCTACAGCATATTCCTAGAAAATAATTATTTGCACCACTTTGCCAAATGGGGCTGCAAGGTGTTTGGAAGAAATGGACTTGACTGACAAAATGGTGTTTAAACAGTTTGGTGTTTTCCCCAAAAATGTGTTGTGTTCTTCTGTTTGGTTGGTTGTTTCTTTCTGTCCCCTCCTAGAAATAATTGCTCCTGTAAGCACGTTGTGTGTTTACTCCTGTGTGTTAAAGGCTCACCAAGCAAATCATTGAAACCTATTTGGAGTGTGAGCCATCTTCTCTCAATATATAAATTTAAAAGCAAGGCCCATTAGTATGACTGCTTTTCTCTTGCCATCTCTGTTTTTTTTTTCTCCTCTCTGGCATGGCTGAGTGGAGTGGTCAGTCTCTAGCTGAGGGTGCAGCACAAAGCCAGGGCCAGGGAGAAGGAGGCAAGGTCCATGGCAGTCACCCAGCAGGCTGCAGGATCAGTGCAGTTCTTCCACTGCCTTTGCTCCATTTCCCTCTGTGCCTTCCCATTCAGTTGCCGTGGTGGGAAGTGTGCTGCATCTCAAGCAAAGGTCTCACAGAAAGGTTTTCTGTGTTCCCTTTTGAAACCTGCCTCGTGTCAGGCTCTGGTCTCTTGCCCAGGGAAACACAGAACACCCTCCAAGGCCTGGGTCTGAAGCAGCAGAGGAGCAGAGTGCATTTCTCCCTGGTTCTGTCTGCTTTGCTGACAGAGGATTTGGCACTAGCGTTCACGCTAAAAATAATTTTACATCTTTTACACCCCTCCAGTAAGAGTGTGACATTCTGTGCATTGTACAAACCAATTCTCTTTAACCCTACTTAACTAAAGCTCTTCTTTCACCACATCCTCATTATGCCCTTAGGTGTCAACACACTCTTCAGCTGCTCGCTCTCAATGAGATAATCCTTATCTCATCATAGCGATGATGTCGCAGAGTGTGTTGAAAACCCAGGATTAAAAATGAATGTTTTTAATGCAATTGGGAGCATTGCACAGGTTGAAAATTAATTCCTAGTTAACACATTGATCTAAGAGGGAGTGTAAGTGCATTTTTAAGTCTGTGAGCACTACCGAAAGCAAAAAAAGATTATTCATATGATTTAAGTTAACATGAGTTGTCAGAAAGGAGCGTAAGTGTATTTGGACCCAGTTCAGGAAGACACTTAGGAACGTGGCTGGCTGTAACCTGTGAAACACTGAGCACTTAAAACACCACCAAAGGGAAGAAGGAAAAGGAAGATCACACGATGGCCAGCTGTGTTTTTCTTATAAAACTCTGCTCAGTTCTACAGTGAGTTTCACAACCTTAGCATAAAAACCTTCCACAAATTGGACAAAGAATAGCAAATAATTAATAAAAACAACAGCAATAATAAAAACAACAATATTAAATCCTCCTCCCAAAGGGACAGTCCAGGAAGCATACAAACAAAAGCTTACAAACAGCTAAAGAGGCAGCAAAGAGAGCAACCAAATTCTCATTTCAGGAGAGGAAGGAACCAAAGAGCAACGCAAGATCTGCTGGAATGTGTCACCTTGCCGCGGCGTTGGTGATGATTTTCAGGCTGCTGGGATTCCGGATCAGCTTATCCAGGATGCTGACAATCTGCTCGAACTTGGGCCTGTTGTTCCTGTCCTTCTGCCAGCAGTCCAGCATCAGCTGGTACAAGGCAGCTGGGCAGTCCATGGGAGGTGGCAGGCGGTACCCTTCATCCACAGCCTTAATCACCTGCGCAAGGAGAAAAGTTTGGGCAGTCTTAAAGGCACCTTACAGCAACTCGGGTTTTTATCAGCTCTGCGAACTGCTAACGTGGACATCCCGTGTTTAAACAAACGTGTTTATTCGCTAATTGCCTTGCCGTGCAACGCCTCTGGTTTATCTGCAAAGTAAACCAGGCAGGAGATTAGGCATGCGGAAAGGGGAGTTAAGATACTGTGTGTGACTTTGAAGAAGGTGAGTGTGTGCAAGGGATCTCAAAAACTCACACTCGGTTCGACTAAATGCATGAACAAAAGCCGCAGTTAGCAAGTGCTTGCTTAAGTATGCCGAACTTCAAAAGGTCTCTTGAATATCTCTCCTCTGATCACCCTTAGCAACACATCCTTTCCACATCCTCCAGTGGACACGAAGTCCAAAAAACGACAGAAAAAATCCTTTCCACATCCTTCAGTGGACACTGAAGTCCAAAAAAACAACAGGATAAAATCTCTTCCACATCCTCCAGTGGACACTGAAGTCCAAAAAAACAACAGGATAAAATCTCTTCCACATCCTCCAGTGGACACTGAAGTCCAAAAAAACAACAGGATAAAATCTCTTCCACATCCTCCAGTGGACACTGAAGTCCAAAAAAACAACAGGATAAAATCTCTTCCACATCCTCCAGTGGACACTGAACTCCAAAAAACAACAGAAAAAATCCTTTCCACATCCTTCAGTGGAACTGAAGTCCAAAAAAACAACAGGATAAAATCTCTTCCACATCCTCCAGTGGACACTAAACTCCAAAAAAACAACAGGATAAAATCTCTTCCACATCCTCCAGTGAACACTGAACTCCAAAAAAACAACAGGATAAAATCTCTTCCACATCCTCCAGTGAACACTGAACTCCAAAAAAACAACAGGATAAAATCTCTTCCACATCCTCCAGTGAACACTGAACTCCAAAAAAACAACAGGATAAAATCTCTTCCACATCCTCCAGTGAACACTGAACTCCAAAAAAACAACAGGATAAAATCTCTTCCACATCCTCCAGTGAACACTGAACTCCAAAAAAACAACAGGATAAAATCTCTTCCACATCCTCCAGTGAACACTGAACTCCAAAAAAACAACAGGATAAAATCTCTTCCACATCCTCCAGTGGACACTGAACTCTAAAAAACAATAGAAAAAATCCTTTCTGCACCCTTCAGTGGACACAACTCAAAAAAAAAAACCCAACAGAAAAAAGAACCTACCCTCCTGAAAATCCACCTGCCCCCTCATGGGACATCCTGAACCAACAGACAAAAGGTCTTGAGGATGATCTCCCAGGGCCACAAAATGGTTTTAAAACTTACCTCACGGATAACTATACACTTTCTACTAGGCAGTGCAAGCCCAATTCTCATATAATTTGCCTAGATTGATAAAATCTCTCTAGATTGTCTATAATCTTTCCAGATTGACACACACAAAATACACAGGATATATTGATCTCCACAAACAATAGAAAAACCATTAATTACCAATTAAAAGAAATGCATAGTTTTCTGCAGAGGCTTGGGTTGCAGAGGTACCCATTTGAAAGGAAGTTTTCTTCTCTTTTTCCTTGTTTAACATGAAGTAGTACAGAAAATGTTTGACTACAGCTATGTTACTGACTTATTTATTTTAATTAAGGCTTGTAACAATATATATCAGCTCCTTGGAAAATCTATTTGTGTGAGTGACTGCACTCCATAAAATTTTGTTCATAAGTAACTCCTGTAGAATAAATCTAAAATGAATAAAACAACAGAAAAAGAACCCAAAATAGATACAATAAAAATCTTCTTTGGGGAAATGTGATGCTTCTTTAAAAATACTGGAAGAGCTCCATTAATCATTTAGATTGCAGGCTTGGACAGTGTACTAATGTTACAAAGAAACCTGTACTGGAAGTCTAATCAGATCACTCTCCTTCTCTATTTTATCCATTGATTACTTCCAGAAGCATTTTGGTTTCATTAAACTCTTAGCAGAAATGCTTTGCTTCTCTTTTTCACAAGTGCCAAGAGCAATTTATTGTGTGTAACTGACATTCACAGCAAACTTCTATAGAATGTTATACAAGTGGAACCAAAGGGGATCAGCAGAAATTTAGGAGGGGTTTCTAACAACGAGCTAAGGAATGTGAAAGGCAATGACCTCCCAACAGTGGAATTGTTTGTATCACCTTACAGAAAGCCACCAGTGGAATAAAATTCTCTACTCTGCTCCTTCAGAGCTCCAAAACACTCTGCTATAAAGATGGTAGATTTGTTAAGTTCCAGTGAACTTTTACTTGACCAGGGCTATCCAGAGATTTTCACCTCTACGCTTATTCAATGTCACCATCAAACACCCAGAGCCACCTGCTCTCACCACGCTTGCCTTCCTCCCACAGCTCGACTCCTTATCTGAGAACCCAGCTCAGATAAGGATTTACTCACATCCTGGTTGGACATCTCCCAGTAGGGTCTCTCCCCGTAGGACATCACCTCCCAGAGGACAATCCCATAGCTCCAGGCGTCGCTGGCTGACGTGAACTTCCGATAGGCAATGGCTTCTGGGGACGTCCAGCGGATGGGAATCTTGCCCCCCTGGCAGCAAAACAAAACCAAAGAATCCCTTTGAATCCTTTGCTTTGGAGTATTTGGGTATTTTATCTTAAGTGTCTCAGTTTCCACCACACTGGTGTAAAAAAACCCCAGGGTAAGCTGGAAAACGCTGCTGCCATTTGTCATGGGAGCAAAAGAGAGAGTAAAACACATTTTCAGTGCAAAATCTACTGATTTCTAGTAGATTTACCATCGATTTATCTACATACAATACAGATAATATAGCACAGTACAGCATACAGACTTTATACTCATACATAGATGTATGTCTAGATAAATGTGTAGCATAATTTGCACACACAAGAGTAAATGGTAAATCAAGCCTGGTTGATTTTCAATTATAAAATGTTTGGAAACTGGCACGACAGTAACACAGCATTAAAGGGGAAAATCCCAGTCCAAGGTCCTTGCTTATAGCCCAGGTCCTTTTGCACAGCACAGGAGGGCTGGGTCTGGCTGATTTCAAGGCATTGAAGTGAATTCCCTGTTGGTGTGGAACCTGCATGGCTTCACCTGTTTTCCCCCCAAGTTTTCTGGCCATTCAAGGAAAGTGAGGGGCCACAATGATGCTATCTCACTAAAGCCAAGCCTCCAGCTGCACAAGGCAGAGACTGAGACCTCGTGCACAAATTTCCCATTCCAAATCTGCCTGAGACAGCCACGGAAAGTCAGATTCAGAGAAGGTCATCTGTGCAGAGGGAAGAGTGCAAAAATGTCAGCTGGGAGAGTGGCCCTGGATATTTTTTACAGTCCTAAGAGAAGAAAGCCATCGTTAAATAATAAACTTGAAGACAATTGAAGCCACCAGGACAATTAACATGTTAGTTAGGGAGACATCTCTCTCTGGTCATGGCCACCACTTGGTGCTGTAGGTCAAATCAATAAAATGCACACAACCGACCTCAGGTTGTTTCTAAATGAGAGAATTAGAGGAAAGAGAAAATTCCTGGTGATGCCAGCTTTGGCAAGAGTTTTTAGAGCATCACACAGGAGAAAATAAAGTTCTAAAAGAGGGCGGTGCAGAAGTTGTTACTGAAGGCAACTCTGCAGTGAATGTGTTTTAGTACAGGAAACTGCAAGAGTTTAAAGTTATTTCCAGTTATTCACAACATGTACAGAATATATTCTGAAGATTTCACACCAGACCAGCTTTTTGCAGTGCTTCTGACACCCCTGTTACACTCCAGTCACACACCTCTCCTCACAACCTGTGTGGGAAGAGAGTGCTCTTACTTTCACTGAGTAAATGGCAAGAAAAAATGATTTAAATATTTTAATGCTTTGCCTACACTTCCATGAACTGTACCTGCACTGAGGGTAGCTACACAATCACCAGCTTTAGATTGACCATCTTGGTTAATAATAGAAATGCAGGCATTAGTGTTAATTAGAAACCTAAATGCAGTCTAAAAACACCAAAGCATCTTCATTTTCATGGCTAATATTGCACGAATTAAGTATATCCAACACAGGCAGGCCTGACTCAGACTACAATTTAGGCCTCCAAAATGTCACTAGATACATCTTAGAGGCTTGGCAAAGGTCAGGGAGGGGATTTTCTTGGCATGTGGTGTTCTTAGATCCCATTCTATTTAGCAGAGCTCCTTACTAAATGACAAACCTTCATTTTCCACACAACCCTTAAAATTAGGAAAACACCAAATTTCCACATCACTTGTGGACCAGCAAACAGGACACAGAAAATCAAGTGGAGTGTTTGAAACCACTGTTTTATCACTGAAGTCAGGTGAAGAGTCTCTCTGTCTCTCTCTTGGAAATACAATCTATTAGATGATGTTCTTTAGTCACAAAAAGCACATTGTCTTTTCCATGCATTATATCTTTATTCACAATTCCCAGTGCCGTTTCAGAACAGCACCAAGAACATAAAAATGACTTTTTTCTCATACTCAATTAATAAGCAATACTATACTCCTTTTACAAGTGTCCAGGGGCCCTGAGTGAGTGCAAAGCCCAGCCAAGAAACAAGGAAAGCTCTCCCACAGGCTCATGTTTTCACAACAAATCCACTCACAGCTCTAGATGCGAGGCTGATAGAGAAATCAATCTCTTTTCTGTGCTAGCACTGAGCTCTGGTGCTGGTGATCCAGAAAAGATTTCTTTTAGGCATTTTTATGCCTCACTGATTCTTGCAGCACAGAGTTCGTCAGAGTTGTTCTCAGGTTGACAAAAATGTAAATATTGCACTTGTTTGGGAATGTGCTCTCCTTGGGCAACGAGAAATTTCTACTTTGGGATTTGTTTTCATAGTTTGTGTTGTACAGACACTGGGGTTGTCTGTTCACACAGACACAGAGGATTCCTGCAGCTGAACCAGGCTGGAGGGGTCTGATCTCTCTTGTTCTCTTTCCTTCTTATTAGTATCTATCTAAATATCAAGTCTATAAATAAAAATAAGCCTTCTGATCTTCAATCAGTGAACTCTGAGTTTTTGTTGGCGAGGCCCTGGGAAACTAGGGCTCATCTCATCAGCACTCTGGTTTTCAATAAAGAATGCCAGTCCTGGGGGAAAGCTGTGTCCTAAACCTACCCCAACACAAACCCCACCACCACGAGGAGAAAGAGCTTCCTAATTGGGCATCTCCCACTGGTCCCACAGGCTCAGAGGTCACCTCAGCACCCTCTGGGCTGACACACACCTGCAAAGCCAAGGTGCCCAAGCCCTGCCCAGCAGACCCACACTGAATAACATAACCCACAAATACTAACATTTTGGAGTGTTCAGGACACTGCTCTCCAAAAATCTGAATTTCCATGGGTGGCTTTTGTGTTCAGATAGGGAAATGCAGCCCTTCCTGCTGAGCCCTGAGAGAAATAATGGCCACGCAGAAAAATGTGCTCATGGCTGGAATATAAGCACTTCAGACAAGGGCAGGAATTTCGTATTTCATAGGAGGTCTTTATAATCTCATATAAAAAGCTATTTATGCAATTGGAGAAAGAGATTTACAAAAAAGACCAAAAAAAAAAAAAGACATTAATTGCTCTCCTAACACTTTGGGATTGCTTTACTGCAGGAAGATTAGAAGCTCAATGAAACAAGTTCTGGCTTTGCTTTACTGAAAAAGGAAAGTATTTCAACCCCAGATTCACATTACAATGAGTGTGAGTCAGTGCCTCTCAAACTTTCTTTGCTAAGTCTCAGCTGTAATCCTGTACACCTGCAGATACATGTAGCATTACCATAAATAAGACAAAAATATTAATTAAAATGTAGTTAAAAAAAGAAATAAACTGCCACTGAATAGAGTCTAAAAGTGTACTTTTGGCATTCTGGTCCCCAATTTGTCATAAAAATGTCTTATAATTATTTTTAAAGAGGGATTTTGCTGACCCTTTTTTTTTGGAATAGTTTAAGAACAAGAACAGCAATATATTTACTGATTATTTTCTGAAGATAAATATAGTTTTTATATATTTTTGTCATGGTCTCCCTTTAAGGGTGTGCTCATTGTAAAGCCAAGCTCCCTGAATTTGAGCAGAAAGACAGCTTTGGTGCTAGAAATAGTAGGAGTTTGTTATTGCAGCTGAAAATCCCAGGCAGTCTAGGTCAGAGAACCTCTCTCAGGGTTTGAAATCAGTGAGGCAGCAGTAACCAAAAGTTTTATCTTCTGTAGATGGAGCTGCTATCCCTGCAGTATCTGGCTCTCCAGCATAATTCATCTAAAGTCAATGAAGTCCTCAATTCATTTCCAGCACGTCTGGCACTCCAGCACAAGGCAGCTGTTTCCAGGACTTCAGAACCCATTCCAATATTCTGATTTATAATCTGTTAGAGGGTGACAGCCACAGGCACCTAAGCCACAGGCCTGGGGAGGAGAGAATCAAGAAAAATGGATTCTAACTGAATTACCAGAAGGACTTTGCAGAAAAACCTGAAGATAAAAGCCTGACATTCATTCATTATGCCAGGACTTAGGAGAGCTCAGGACATATCTTACTGCTACAGAACAAGATGGTTTCATGTGAGTGAGATGAGCCTGACTTACCTCCTTACACACCTGAACATTATCTGATGCTGCTTGTCAGTCCCTTACTAATGAATATTTTATATTGAAATTATCACCTCCTTGAGTAGTCAGTGATGACAGAACACTGTTCCTCTCCCTTGTGCTTATCAGGCAAGGGAATTTATGGGGTTTTGTTTCCTTTTTTGCCACACCCTTCAATACACTCAGACTGTATCACTGTGGTTCTGCATAAACAGGGAAGATACAACTAATTTTTGTCCAGCATGGGCTGCATTTATATTAAAATGCCATCAGCATTGGTGATGTATCTATGTGCTTAAATAGTCAAAAGTTCATCTACTGATTAGCCAAACACTGTCTTTGAGAGACATAATTACAGTCCCTCTACAACTATGATGGCTTAAATCCACTTCCACTTCATTCTGTGCCATTTGCCCACCCACCTGTCACACAGACATGGAAAAAATAACAAGGATAAACCAGATCCATTTGACAATGACGATTTTAATACAATCTCACCGTTTCAATTAAAAGTGAATAGATATGGAGAACGTAGATAATTACAGCACATCCCCTCAGGCACAAAGACTCTGTTAAAAAACCCCAAATCCCAGCAGCCACTCTCAGCCTGATTCACATGCTGGCTCCTGCTCCTGTAAGCAGGCAGACCCCAGGCTGCCAAAGGCCTTTTGTGGTGTGCAGTGACAATAATTCAGGAGGTAAAAAAAAAATCACCCTGTCAGGTGGGAAAGTTCCTTACAGCTCCTGATTCCCTTATTCCACACGGGCACTTGTGATCTTTGCATTCAGCACAATAGCATGAATATCACCGATTATGCATTGATATATAAAGGGATACATAAATTATTGAGATATAAAAGGATACATGCTCACAGCCTTTATGCCAAGCTTCAGATATAAAATTTCAGCCAGGCAGTGGTGAGCACTGAAAGCCTGGCTGGGCTGCTTGGGGGTACATCAATCCTGACTTGCAATTATGAATTAAAGCAGTGGAATCATTCTCAGGCTTTGACACTTACAGGTGGAAAATAGGGGTAGAAAAGAAGCCTAGATAGAAAAAGCATCCATCTTTGCAGCTAACTCTATAAATTTCCCTAATACCATGGATACTACATGGAGAACTGGGAGTAGGAGGAGATAGAGGACAGGAGGATATCAATATAACACACACTCTGTAATGTTTGAAATTGGACTTATAATTTAGATTTTTTTTACCTCTTTTTAAATAGCTTATAAAGTAGTTGTCATACTTCAGCTTTAAAGACATGAAATAGTTTGGGACAATGCCATGATTAGGCATGAAATAGTTTGAGATGATGCCATTATTTTTAAAAAAGTGGCACTATCTTTGTCTTGGCTTTGTCCTATAGTTAGTGCTTGCAAAATGTGCTAAGAGCAGCCTAGGAGATGTCCCTGTGTTTTGTGAAATGGCCAAGCAGCAGGAACATGAACTGCTCAGCTCTCTGCCAGTGGCCTGAAGCTCTGTTTCACATCTGTGGTCCCCATTTTTTAAAAGCATCCCACCTGGAAACACTCCCTTGACACAAACATAAGATTCACTTCAAAGGAAATGTGAGCAAAAAACAAAAGATGAATACCAAAAAGACTTGTTCTTCCCTCAGAGCCCACATGTGGCACAGCTACATTCACAGCAACAACTCTTGAAAAAAAAATTAGATTTGTCCTAAGTTGTGTTTGAAGGTTTTAATTATCTGAGCATCTTCCTGCAGCAGTTTGCACACACACCACAAATGCCAGATGGAGTTTACTGAACACAGATGATTACACTTTACAAAATAGCTTCTTTCCATCTGATTTCACTATCTAATTGCAAACAGGCAGGTAGGCTCAGAAAATAGGTGGCAGGAGGAGAGGAAGAGCAAATTCACACGGGACACTGGAGAAAAACACCTGTGCACCCTGTTTGACCAAGCCACCCACTGATGTGACAGCTTCATTTTCAGGGAGCTGCACTTCCCTACCAAAAAACTCTGCAGTTTGGTGGGGAGATAGAATTTTTTTGTATCCTAAGTTAACTGGGAATTAACTAAGACTTAAATTCTCAGCTCTTAACGCAAGCACACAAAATGCCTTTAGTGAATTGCAGATGATTTGAACGCCCAGATCAGTTTTGAAACGAGAGAACTGAACTTTGAAGCCTGTCAGAGGTGTGAGCCCAAGCAAAGAACACAGTGTTGGGGGTGGGATGAGAAGTTGAGAAAGGAGATATTAACAGAAAGGTAATGTGTAAGAGACATGAGGTAAATATGCTGTGCCTGGTACTGTGGATTAGTTGCCTGTTTGGGCATCACATTTAAAGAAAATGTAGTGAAATTGAAAATAATCCGAAGGAGATCAGCAAGAACAGTAAGTTTGAGAAAAATTCTTAGAAAATACAAGAGTGAACCATCTTCTATTGAGGAACTCTGGCATTCCAGGAATATTTATTTACTAATGCTCATACTTTACTGAGAATGAAAACTGCTTCCTCCTACTAATGTCTCTTCATGTTAACCATGACAGATCTCTGCAGACCATTTTCTAAAGTGGTATATATTGCATATTTCTAACTACATGACAAACATTGTCAGAGAGCAAAGAAAACACTGAAAGCTCAAGTAAAGAACAGTCTTTATGCCTGGTAAGTTATGAAGGTATGATTGATAAATAAGTATAAATGTATCTGTATATAATGTATCAGAAAACTGCCAGGATTTCTATACTCATTTCTCACGTGTTATTTTATTTCAATCACAGAGAAGGCAGCATGTAAACTACTAAAATTATTGATTGCTCCTGTTAGTGTTTAGGAATGAAGGAAACCTTAGAAAACCACATGAAGATTGTGCTGATAAACTCTAATCCAGTTTGTACAGTGAGGATGAGATGATTACTGTGAGCAATGCCAATTACACTTGACTAAGACACTGGATGTTTATGTCACTTGGTCCAAACTTATCAAAACCCACTTTAAATAGCATTAAAATGAACAACCAGATATCCAAGTGTAATATACATATATGCATAAAGCTAAAGGCTTCCATGAAAAAAATGGAAGTGTTATTCAGGTGATAATCAGGTGTGCATTTCTTGTTCTACTCAAGTTTTTATTCAGAGGTACAAGAGCAGGTATAAATGATACGGCCTTGAAGAACAGTGGTATCAGTGTGCTCCAACCAGACATATGTCCTCCCATATTGGAAAACACACAAAAATTTGATGGGTAGGATATTTTTTTTACCGTGTGGGAGATAGATCAGCAGCACAACTAAAACTTCTCAAAGCACACACGAAGTCTGACATTATTGTGTGCCAGAAGAACTCAGGCCTTAATTGTGGTATTTGCTCCTTTACGCATCCAGGAGAAAGAAACTGAGCCAAGCACTTTGCATAGTTTAAGAAAAGTAATCTGCCAACACAAACCAGACTTTTTTGCCTTCTATTTTCTCTGAGACACGAATTAAAAAGTAACTGTGATGAGCTTTTGGTTACTGAGTCGCACAAGACTGCACCACAGCCTCAGGGATCACCAGATTTCAGCCTTCATCACCACCAGCAAGAATTTCAAAAGGGCAGAGAGAGGCAGGAACTCACCCTTGTGGTGTAAGCAGCTTCTGGGTCATCCTCCAGCACACGAGAGAGCCCAAAATCGGAG
This sequence comes from Erpornis zantholeuca, assembly GCA_013400515.1. Lineage (NCBI taxonomy): Eukaryota > Metazoa > Chordata > Aves > Passeriformes > Timaliidae > Erpornis > Erpornis zantholeuca. The sequence continues at coordinate 51,054 of VZTN01022260.1, forward strand.
ACTTTGCAGACAAGGTTGCTGTTGATGAGGATGTTGCGAGCAGCCAGGTCCCGGTGCACGTAGCCCATGTCCGACAGGTACCTCATGCCCGAGGCGATGCCCCGCAGCATTCCCACCAGCTGGATCACCGTGAACTGGGCATCATGCTTCTGGAAAACACGGAACACGGCATTCCAGGCATTCCTCGTGCTCCTCCTCGCACAGAGTTTTTTGGATAAATACCCTGGAAGCTCCTCAAGAGCCAGGAGGTGTGATTTGAATGCCACACGTGGAACTGTGCTGATCTCCCAATCGGCTGAGGGAAGGGGACACGTTTGCAATTCAGATAAAAATTCGTTTTTCCCCTCCTCGCTGTCATCAGGGTTTTAATTTCCTAGATGGGACACGTGTGAAGGCAGCACATAAATCTGAGCTGTGTGTGCTCCTGAGACTGGAGTGTCAGAACATTAGAGAAACAGATGTCCAACTTCCCTGAAAGCCACGGGATTTTTTTAGTAAAAATCCAAGCCTTCCCCAATGGCCTAATGAAAGTTTTCTATTACACAAGAAATTGATTTAACAAAAGCAAATGCTGATCTGAGTCAGTGGCTTTCAAATTCCATTAAACTCATTCCTTAAAATTTCCCTCAACTTCAGGAACACAAAAATTACTGAAACACACTGCCACTTAGCCTAGAAACCATTGGTTGCATATATTTCTAATCATCTACTTCTGGGCAGCATTTAAATCTTCCAGCTTCTATTAATCCCCTTTGTTAACACCTATGTTTGATATTGATATATGGATATCTGGACAATAGGACAGCAGTTTGTTGTAGAGCAGCTCCCAAATGAATTCCCCAGTGCTGGAAATGGATCCTCATGGGCATCTCTCCAACTGCTCGTGCTGCTGCTTCTGGAATTTTATTGAATGCAGGGGAGCTGGCTCTGCCACGTGAGGTGATGTGACATGAATCACTCTGCCACACTGATTGCATCCATTTTTCATGTTTGATTAGTGGACTTGGAGGTGATAATAGCACTGTAAACATTAGACAAATATATGGCACAGTGGATGCTTAGAGAGTCTCTCAGAATTCCCCTTCATGAAAACAATAATTATTTAAAAAAAAAAAAATTCTTAGCTGTTTTCTGTCCCTCTTTTATATTTGAGCCAACCCAAGAGGATTTATATAGACCCTGGAAAAGATTTAGCTAAAAACCAGAAGGTTTCTAACAGTGAATAGAATCAGATGCTCAGAGAGCCTTTCAAGAGCAATGGGGAAAGCAAACAAAGTAGTTTCAAAAGGCATTTATTAAAGGGGTTATATGGCCCGAGTTGCCTGTGATATTAATGAGTCACAGGGTTCTTATCTATGTTTCCACACAAGAGTAGTAAAAATAAAATCACACTAAAATGAAAGAACAAGCTGAACAACTGCTCTGCACAGCCAGAAATTATTCTCCTTTCCTCAGAGCTCTCTTCAAGGATTTCAAGCCTAAACTATATATATATAGTTCAGTACAGAGATATTTCATTCAGCTATACTGACACATTATTTATATGTATTTTACATGCTCCAGTAGACACCATAACATATACAGCACATAGTGCAACTGAGGTTGACAATATATTCCCTTCTGGGGTTAAATGTCCAGTTCAATGTTATGAATTTGGGGGATAATGTCATCCAACCATGGCAGAACCAAAGCAGACTCCCAGCCAAAGCTGAGTTTGCCCTAACAAATTAAAATTAAACCAGTGTTTCCCCTGAGATGGGATTTCATTTCTCCTGCACTCCTTGTTTTGCCACAAGTAAATCTTGGTGACACAGGGAGCGTTCGAATTTTTTTAGGCTCGCTACCAGCTTTGACAGAAAACAAAGATAAATCAGCATTAGTATGTCTAGGGCTGGAAAAAGAAAACAGGCCAGTAAACTTTGCCTCCTAAACATTTCCAACAGTCTCAGGTATGAGGCTATTCTCTCAAATTTTCATTACTGATAAAATTTCCACAAATCCACTCATTTTCAAAATCTCTTGCTTAGATGCAGAGGCTGCCAACCAATAAGCATAACTGCATTACAGCCACAATTCAGCCTCCAGAAAAACAATTCTCCTTTTTCTGTGCCAGAATGCTTTGTTTTATCCATTTTTAATAGATGGGGCATACTAATGCAACTAAAATTGTCTTAATTTTGGAATAATGCTCACTGCAAAAGGACCAGCAGGTTCCTACGTGGCTTTCTGAGCACACTGTGATACACACAAACCCAAATGGACTTGGAAAGTTACAAGGCAACAAGAGCTGATGACGAATCAGAGCAGAGTGGCAGTAAATTAATAAAAAGCTCAGAACAAGAGCCAGTCCTGCCCCTTTTAGTTTCCTGTTGCACTTACTCGTAGGAAGCTGTCCAAGGAACCATTTTCCATGTATTCAGTAACAATCATGACTGGTTTACCTGCAAACAGAGCACAGGGGTCAGGCTTTCCAGAGGAGCACACTGGAATACAAGCAGCAATCCCCAGCATTTCAGGAATGTGTCCCATTCTTCCCAACCCCAAGGATCATTTTTACACTTGGAAAGGAAGCAAAAGATGATGTGGGCAAACCAAGGCTGGGTGCAGATAAAGGGGGAAGGGAAAATGCACAATAAAACCCAGGGCACTGGAAAGGGAAGCAGAGCTGTAAGATGGGCATTCCCTCCTTCCAGGCAGTCCTTCCTCCCTCTCTGCTGGGATTACCTGATGCTTTTCTTTGGCCTTAAAATTAAAACATGGTTTATGGGGAAAAGGGGTTTTTACTTTGGTATTTATTTCAGGATCTTGGGGTACAGGTGGAATGCTTTGAAAATGCATGATTTTTCACACTGAAATACACACAATTATAGGTTTTGTAAAATGAATATATTTATTAAAGATTCTTTAATGAGAGGCTCAAGTGAATTTTTCGTTCTGAGGAACTTTTTTTTTTTGATGGGTTTATTTTAGTTTACAAAAACATGTTTTGGAGAGGACTTTGGTGTCTGGGGCTTTTAGGCTGTTTGGTTTTCTTGTTTAACAGTAACACTGGGTTTTAGTTAAGTTATCAGACTTGGAAAGTTACAAGTGTGTAGGCTGAAAGTACTAAAAATACATAAAACTATGTAAAAGAGCATATAAGAGGGGTATAAAAGAAAAACCAAAAAATCATTCTGGCATCATGTTGAGAGCACAAACTTGGACACAGATGGGACCTGAACATGCTGCACCCACGGGGCAATGGCAAACTCTAAGGAAAGAGCCCTTGAAAAGCTTTTAATATCACCCAAAACTCATCCACACATATTCAGACCAGTTTTTGAAACCATTCCTTCCACCCCCAGGGTATTTTGTGACCCAACCAAGACCTTACATGCAGCTCTGGCAAGGTGGAGAGAAAGGAATGCAGAAATTAAGGTGATGATGGTGAAGCTTTCAGGCCAAGGTCGTTGTCCTGCTAATATTGTGCCATCATATGGATTTTATTATTTCATAATATTTGCTACTAAAGCTCTGCTTATTTTCTCTTTACGGTAGAGAGAAAGGTGGGTAAGAGCATGAAGTTATTTAGGGAAATGAATTATTATTGCACATAAAATACAGGAAGGCATCTGACCATAAAAGTAGGATGAAAGCCTGCATACTGTATAGTGGGCATGGTGAAATTTCAGCTTTTAAAATTGAACAGCATGAGGCTTGAAAAAAGTTTAATTAAGAACAAAAAAAAGCCATTAAAAAAGCCAAGTAAATGGTAACAACTCCTTTTTTTTTTTGTTTGCTTTTCAAAAAATACAGCTTCTACCAAGTAGAAACCTTAGAAGAGAAATAGTAATTTCAAAGAATGAGTTTAATATGAGAAGAAAATTTTGCATTAATGGGTTCAAATGTCTTTTTTCTGTGGTACAAATGATGTGTTACACTGTGGGAGTCACACTAATGACTAATTGACTGTCATCCATTCACCAGTAGGAAACACTGTACAAAAAATAATAATATTGACTTATCTAGAAGATGATACAGAGACAAGATCTAACAATGTAAAAGCTAAAAAAAAAATATTAAAATCTCTTTATGCTTAGTCTTGTTAGCAAGAAATACACAGATAAAGTACCTTAATCACATTCTGAGTGTAACATGAATACAAAGGTATTTCTGCCAACACACACAAGATGCTGTTGGACCTTATGAGTACAGGACTATCCAAAATTTTCTAGGATAAATCCACGTGCTTTGCCCTACACTTTGAATCCAAGAGAGAAGTGCCTGGTTTCTGTACAAACTCAGGCAATTTTAGGAGACTTATCAGAAGAATTTATATTAGAGTAAGAAATGTCTTCCAAATTATTACAGGAGCATCTTCCTGCCTTGCTCCCTCCAAAAGCCTTAAGTGCAGGGTTTCACTCTCCTTCTCTTGGAAATGTGCCCATAATAAGAAGCACATGCTCTGAAGTTTTTTAAGAACCCTCTGCATCCATTTATCAAAGCAGGGCCATTTATAAATGATAACAAGTTGTGTCAACAGTGTTGCCCAGGTTCTTTATACTAACAGGCTACAAATTGCTGTAAATTATTAGTAAACTGAGCAGAACATGAGTGCTGGTTATTGAGATTACTGCCCACAGTGTGTCCAGAAGGGTGGGGCAGCAGCTGGGAAAAGCAGGACAGAAATCCATGAGGAGCAGAGGAGCAACTCTGCACTGGAGGCAAGGCTGGAAGCCTAATGTGGTGTTGGATTTGTTAAAAAAAAACCACAAACAAACAAAAAAAACCCCCAACCCACAAGCTTCTTGTCCTCCTATTGCCCTGTAGAATATTAAATAAAACAAATTACTGTATTGTCTAATTTATTTACTTTGGGCCCTGTACTTTTGCCCAGTGAAATGGAGACAAATTTGAGATTTCTCAGCTCCTGTACTGGAGCTGTCTGGAGATGGTGTTGTACCCCTGAGGCTTTTATTGCCTTCAGCTGGCAATAAAAATAATAAAAAATAAATATTCAGAGTTTGAATATTCAGAGTCTGCTGTCTCCTACACCGACAGTGATGGGCAGCTGGCACTCCTGACCTCCCCCAGCTCCCCAAAGCAGCAGAGGTGTGGACACACCTGAGTACCAAACTCACTACAAGTCACTTAGACAAAATACAGAGAGAATTAGCAATGCACATTCAAGAGCAGTGCACAAATATCCTGCATGTACAGCAATTAAAGTGTTGTCTCAAGTGCTCCAGGAATACAAAAGGTAACAAAATAGATTTTAGCTGAGCTGTGTGCAGACAGATGCTGGTGTTTCATGTGATCCTGTGACTGCAAATCTTACCCTAAGTGTACAAAGTACACAAAGTCACTACAAAGCAGGAGATAAACTTTGATTTATGCAGGCAGACCTTTCCTAATGAGACTGTGAGACCAAAGATAAACAATAATTTCCTTGTTACTGAAATCAGCAAAATATATTTTCATGAATCACACATAGAGAAGGCATTACTATTATTATTATTATTATAATGATGTGTCTTCATAACATATAGTGCTTTACATACCTTTCACCAGTGACTTTCACACCTATTCTGTTGGGGTTTTAATTTCTTATACTTTTCTGCAATATGCTAAGAATTTTTTTCAGACCTATCCTTGTGAATCCTTAATCACACAATTAAAAAAAAAATTCCTAAAACCATCTACTTAAACCCAAAGAATTTGTATGTTTCTATCCAGTTAAACTGGAGAGATCCTCAGCAAATTCCAAGCTGATCACTGAAATGGCAAAGAGCTGCATGGACACTGAAAAATCCACTCCCCTGAAAAATCTTGGAGCATTCCTGATTTTTTTTTTTTTTTGATTGCCTCATATAAAATCTTATTGATCTTCCACATAATAACTGATGTAGGTAGATAAATTTGATCACTAAATTTATCACTTCATTCTGCCATGGAAACACAAGAAAGTGTGGCTGAATTGTTGAAATGTATCATTTTTCTGGGAAGGTACCACATGTACATAGAGGTTTCAGTTAATTTTTTTGGTCTCAGAAGGAGAAGGTGATTTGTTATCATAAACAAAGACCAAGAATATGCTTTAAAAAAAAAGGAAAAAAAAAACCCAACCAAATCCATAACAAAAGCACCCAAGGGTAGATTTAGAAAATACATTTAAGTAAATATATATAAAATCAGATATAAAATTAATTTTACTGCTGAAAGATTAAATCCTCAAGACTATTTTTTTTTGAGATTTTTACCAAGATGTATGAATTCTGGAGCTTTAAAATGCCTCCTGCTGATTCTTATAGAATATTCAGTGGAGTATTCCCCCACATGAAAACCATGTAGGTAAAAAGTTTGGCCTTATTTAATAATTCACTAGAACCAGTTGTAGTACCAGGTAGGATGTCCATTAATTAGTGCTAATGACAAATCTAATGACTTAGTGGAGAGCAGAACATGTGCAATTAGGAAGCCTCAGCACATCAGACTCCACGACTCCTGATCAGATTATCACCCAGTGCCTCTTGGCCACTGAGGAGCAATTTGTAGCTCTGGAGTTTATTAAAGCTGCCAATTTATGACTGAGCTTTTTGCAGAGCACAAACCTGGGATGACTTCATTCACAACTCAGCTTTGAACCACCTGCAAATGAGGGAATTATTCAGGCTGGAAGGTTCCTTTACAGCATTTCCATGCCCAGGTGTCCCTGTCCCTTTCTTACTTTTAGTGACAACTCCCTCCAGGCGGATGATGTTGGGGTGGTCAAACTGGCCCATGATGCTTGCTTCTCCCAGGAAGTCCCTCCTCTGCTTTTCTGTGTAGCCAACTTTCAGGGTTTTGATGGCCACAGAAATTTCCTTTTTAGAAGGCAGCTTCAGGCGTCCACTGCACACTTCTCCAAATTCCCCTGGAAAGAAAAAAAAAAAAGAGTGGAAAAGTGACAAAAGCCAATATGTGGTTATTTCGTAGGGATTCAAGAAGGAAGAATCAGCACTCAAAAAAGCCCCTGGAGTGTGGTGTTTAACCTTTTGCAATATGCAAGAGCAGAGCACAAGGAAAATCATCTTCAAAAGAGGAAGTATTAAATATGTAGGAAAACTGTTGGAAGAAGACATCTCACTTGAAAATTCTTTCAGTGAACTAATTTTTTACACAAATCATATAAGGAAGTTTCAATATGTTACTAAAATATGTTAATATTTGAGCAGCAACTGATTTCAAAGCCTCTTTTCAGCTTTATTTTCTAAGTATTTTTTTGAGACAGACAAGTTAAGCAAAAAAGGCCCTGAATAAATGTGTGGGAGGGCAATGACTTTTCTCTGTTGTTAACCCAGGCTAGATTTGAGTCAACAACACAGAAGTGAGTGCCACCATATCTTATCACCCAGCTGCTCCATCCTCTAGGCATAGAGCTGTACTATCAAGGTAATAACCACTAAAAGGAAGATATATCTTTATGTACATTCATGTTGCTAAAAAGCACTGAGATTACATCCTCTGATTCTAACACTGTTTGTATTTCAGGCTGCCAAGACAGGCAGCAGCTCAGAAAACAAAGTTTAAAAGCTATTACTAGTAACTAATGGGAGGTGAGGTCTTTTCAGACTTAATTAAAAGCATTCAACTTCTGCAAGCCCAAATGACCATTATACTTCACCAGCAGTTCAAACACCAGCCCCAGCTCAATACTGTCAGAGCACCACAGAATAGGAAGACCAAAGCACATCTTGAAAAGAGAAGGAAAGGGGGAAAAAAAATGCTTGAAATAAATCTTGTAGTGTCCAGCTTCCAGCTCAATTTCCTTGATGTTTTAATGGTCCAAAGAGCTATAACAAGCTAAGCTCTTAGAACTATTTTACAGTTACTATCAATGGAGATTTCAGCTATGATTTCAGCCAGCAGCCCAGCAATCAATCCTTCATTTTCAAGCTGGAATGGTGTATCAGATATTTGTTTAACTTCTGGGAAGGAAAAGGTTGTGGTTAATGGCCATCAGCACAGTCCCATTTAGCCATGGCTGGGCAATTCAGATTCTCAAGGCCAGCAGATGCTGCAAGAGAATAAAAAGTGGGCTCTACCTACCAATGAAGTTTGCTGTTGTCCTTGGCTATAAAGCAGGTTTACTTTTGTGGAAATGGCTCCATTGGAAAGAGCTCCCCAGGCAGCCCAACTACCTTAACCTGTGACTGTTTATACCCAGAGCAGCCTGGATGCTGAATACATCCACCTGGTGAACACCCAGAGCAGCCTGGATGCTGAATACATCCACCTGGTCAACACCCAGAGCAGCATGGATGGTAAATATATCCACCTGGTCAACACCCAGAGCAGCCTGGATGGTAAATTCATCCACCTGGTGAACATCCAGAGCAGCATGGATGGTAAATTCATCCACCTGGTCAACACCCAGAGCAGCATGGATGGTAAATACATCCACCTGGTCAACACCCAGAGTGACCCATGCAGTTACACTACAATATTTCCTGCAAATTATTATTATTATATGGTCCCAGAATTGGGCTGGATCTAACCAGACACTGCTTAGGATAAGAGCTTGTGTTGGAGTGGAAAACCTGGCACTGATCATAAGATATGAGGATGATGGCTTTTCATGCAAAGCCTTCCTGAGGTGTTTATTTTTAATTATGCCACACACAGAAGGACTGTGTAACCTGCCCTGCAGACTGCTGCATCCATTTGCACGTGGAAAGCTGATGGGGATTATTTAGGAGGGCTGCTCATGATGCAAAGATCTCTCCTCAGGATCTCTTTTTCAATAAGCTATTTAGTACATCAGGGGATGGCATTTGCTGTGCATTTAGACTCAGGGGAACAGTAAATGAAGATTCTGTGAAATCAGCTCCTCCCTTCACTTTGCTGCATTTTAAATCCTTGCACAGAACTCCCTCAGATTTGGAGAGGCACCAAAGCTCAACATTTTATAAACCTTGGGAACAGCAGCAACACTCTAGCCCTCACTGAGGCACTGCAAACTTTCACAATAAGTTCATGGACAGGTAGCCCCTGAATTTTAGGAATAATTTGATCAACAAGATGTTATGCTACAAGTGTATTTCAAATTTGAAAGAAAAGCAAATGCTTGCTTTCTTGTTCAGCAAAGCACGTAGTTAAATCTAGCCCAAATCAAGAAAGTACTTTCTGTAGTATTCTCCTAGTGCCCAGTTGGATTTAAACTTCTGAAGTGGTTTGTTGAACTGAATCCATAAAAATAAGTGAGTTATTTTAAAAGAAAGAATTACTGTAAAGAAAAATCTGAAAAAGTGGCTTCTGACCTCAATTTTCTTATGCTTAGCCTCCCACTAAAATCCCTTGTGTTTTTCTTGAGGTTCTTTTGGATAAGAATATTTCCTTATTGCATTTGTGTGTTTTCAAAGCTACGTAAGCCCTGAGAGCCCTCTCTTCTCAGAGACTTCTGGCTGAAGCTGTGAGAAACTGCTTGGAGTAGTTCAGAACATGGAGATTGCTTGCCTGACTTGAAGGTCTCACTACTTACGTCACACTTCAGGGCAGTTAAATGAACCCCTTCTTCTCAAATCCCTGTCTTGTTTTTTATCATTTCATTCACACTTGCCTTGCAAAGGACAAGGGCAGGAAGAGACCAAGTCATTCACTCAAATAAGTCATTGATGCCAGTAAGAGGCAGGAAATGCCTTTCTGGTTTTGGGAAGAAGTGTTCCTGAAGAAGTTGCCTCAGAGGCACTCTGAATGTAAAAGCCACCACGTGCTGGGGGTGATAGCAGTGTAAAGTGATGCCACAAACTCATTTTGGAAGCTCCCAGCAGTCTGTGGCCTGATTTTCATCTGTTCTCCCCTTCCTGGCTCTTCCTGTTGGCATCTCAAGCAACTGCTGAGAGGAGATGTTAACTATAATGCCTTATGTACTTCAGGCTACTTATGGTGCCCATAAAAAGGTGTTATGGTATCTAGAGTCCAAGTTATCCTGTAAAAAGCTTGCAGGAACCCTTTGCCACTTAGCTCAGCTGGTTTGAGCAGAGTGCTGATGGTGCCAAGGTCCAGGTTCAATCCCTGTGTGGACCATCCACTCAAGAGCTGGACTCCAAGATCCTTGTGGGTCCCTTTCCAACTCAGAATAACCTCTGATTTTCACTGCAGTGCAGCAGAGAGACTTTGAAAGCCCCTGACTCCTTTAGGACGTAGTCCTTTACTGGAGCCTCTCAAAAAACTCTTCCTCTGTTTTCAAACAAATTTTGGTTTACCTCTCATTCTGACACGTATCTTGACTAAAAATAGCTCAGAACAGCCAAGCTGTAAAACATGGCATGATCCTTAGGAAGTTCTTTCCTAGCTTCACATACTGCATACAGCCCAAATTTAGAAAGCTTGCATTTGTGAGGCTCCTGAAGGTCTTACAAGGAAACACACTGCTCCTGGACTTAAATTTAGACTATCCTCCTTCTCCATCCCCACACTAATCCCCTATTATGTGCAGCAAGCAGAGCTTTGCTGCCTTGACTGAAGATGATGGAGAACAGTGCACTCTTGTGGGGCAAAATTAAAACCAGCAAGGAACACGGATTCCACCTTTCCATCAAATAAATTCCAACTACAAACAGTTGAGTAGCTTCAGTAGGAGAGGATGAAAACTGTTCCTTTTTTTTGGCTGGGTGATTCAGGAGATGCACTGAGTGCAGTAGCTTGGGTTCTACACTTTTTTTTTTCCCCAGCTGAAAATCTTTTGCTGTGCACTCAGAGTCTGCCTCTCACATCTCATGGTTTTAATTCAAACCGTGCATTTAGAGAGAAGCCAGAAAAAAATCAATAGTAAAGGAACAAGTATTTTTCAGGGGATTAAAAATCAATAGTTCTCCTCATAAATGCTTTAACATAGGAGGAAAAGTAACACTCCATGATCTTCTGGTTCAATGAGACAATCTGCCACTTTTCAGGGAGGAAGCACACATCCTATCAGGAGCTACATGCTGCATTGCAACACTCAGTGCAATGAGGCTTTCTGTAATCTGGCTCCTCTGTTACAAAATCTGATCATTTCACCAGCTTGTTTCCTGTAAATCCAACAATCTGTGGCATCTGTATGGATCAGGCAATCAGTTATTGGACACCCTATCCTCCCAAATCAATAATTCAAATCCAAAGCAGTGACCAAAATCAATCCAACAGCCAAAGGTCACTGCAGTGTGATAGATGCATGGTGACTGGGATGAGATGAGTTTGTGGTTTCACTCAAGGCATAAGAGTCAAGAGTCCTTTTATGGGGGGAAAATAGAAAATGAAAAGAAAACATCTTCACAGCTGACAACATTTTCTGTGCTGCACTGACAGGTTTTACAGAGAAACAGAGATGTGAGGCTGAAGGATCTTCTCCCTCCCAACTGTGGTGCACTCAAGCATGGCCTCGGTGTCCTTTGAAGAACTGTCTTGCTATCTGCTTTCTTTGAGGAAAAAAAAGAAATACAGAACTGTGTGCCCTTTACTCTGCACTGAAATCAGCTGTAAATATGACCTACTAATCTGAAGACTTTCTAGAACATTTTGTTTCCATTCCAATATAAACCCAAAGATATAAAATGGCATTTACAGGAAAAAGCTATCTTTAGTTCAACATATCTAGTGGTCATTACCTGCTCCAACTACTTTATCAATGGATATATTGGAAGCATCCAGTTCCTTGGCAAATTCATGCACAGCTTGGTTGGGATCCTCATACGTGTGTGGATCTACGTAAGTCCTCAGGCCTGGGAGCTTTACTGTGTAAGAACAAATTCAGAGAGAAAATGTAACTTAGATTGAGTGATCCTTCTAAAGAAAGCTAATGACAGAAACCAAGTCAACAGAAGGAAAAGGTATTCTTCAAATCAAACTGGTTTTTGTGGGTCTTCAGGATCTTTGTACAGAGTGAAACCAGACACTAATGTACTGCAGAGAAGTGTGACAGCTCATTTCATACATCTGCACTTGGAGTACTTAACTGCTTTTCAAATATTAAAACACCACTTGCCCCTCCCAGGCTGCTACATTTAGATGCTGCCTTATACTGACCCTTCAAAAGCAGCAACAAAGGGGCAAGGAACAAAATGTGTTGCTACAGCCAACATGATAAATTCTTAGGAATATACTAAGAAAGCAGATTAACTCCAACATTTTTTCCCAAGTCCATCAACAAGATGCATAAGAAACTTATACATGAAAAAATGCACCCCTGCCTCGATCCCCTGCCCCCTGTACTCATAGAAGGATGGCAGAAAATTGTTCTTAACAAAAAGTGGTTCTAGAGCTCTGTTCCCCTTTACATCCATGTTATTATTTTATTATTTATTATTGTACCCTCTACAGTTTCCTGGCTAGGGATTGCTGGAAGAGACCATTCCCAACCTTTGCCTCCAACAAAAATGCTGAAGGCAAAGCACAGCCTCATTCCTCCTCCCCAGCTCAAAGCCTTGCTTGTGTTTGCACCCAGTACTTTCTGTGCCTGCCTCTGTATTCATTTTACAACATGAATATATTTTATTAACAAAAAGTGAAATACCCAGCTAGAAGTTTTCTGCTTCTGACACAAACCCTACATTCCCAGACTTGTATTCCAGCTTTCCCTAACTGCACCAGTTGGTCTTGTAAAAGATATTAACTCCTTCTACAAACACTGCTTTAACCCACTCAGGAATATCCTTTCCAGCTTAGCATTATTATACTGCAGCAATTTTTTTTCACTGTGCTAAAATAGTTAAACCTTTTATTTTTGCTGGGGTTACACAGATGGGAAAAAAATACCTTTGGACCACGAGAGCACAAAACTGTTTTATCAAACAATGCAAAGCGTACATAAAAAAGAAAAAAAATCAATTTTATGGGGATTTATTGGCTTCAGAATTGACAAAAAAATGATACAAGTGAGTTCCTGAGCTAATTGCCTTGAGAACAAGGCCAAGCAAGAGCCATGCTCTCAAGCACAAGCATTAAAAGCTGACCGTGCTTCCTTCAAGAGCCTGATGATTACAGAATTACCTGCAAGTAAAACAAAAAGTAATTGGCTGTATATTGCTGCTGGTTAAAAGTCTTGTAAATGCTCCTTCCCAAGCATGCTGAATGTAGATTACAGCCCCCCCCAATATCCCCAATAAAAATAACAATTAAAAGCTCCTGCGCTGTGGGGGTTTCTGGCTGAGGGTTTTTAATGCTGACCCCAGAGGTTGCCAAGATCAGGTGATGGAGGCTGCAAGGAGAATAATCCCTTCACACCAATAATTAAGGGCAGCCTGTGTAAGGAACTGGGTTCTGTCATGAAATACAGATAATAAACACGTGCACATGTGTTAAGCTGCACTACTTTACAGCTCATTCTGTGCAAACATAATAATTTACATTTTCATTTTAACAGCACAAATTGCCCTAAAGGTAGCAAAAAAGTAAAAAAGGGCCCAGCCAGAGAAGGCAATGGGAGAGGATCTGAGGAGGTGAAACATTTTTGTTCCTTTGAAGTGATATTATAGGATTTGTAATAAGGCTGCAGGGAATAGTTCATGGCTGGAGCCTTTTTAAAAGTAATTCAGAGTAAACTGACTGAAATAAAACAGCTGCTGTATTTAAGATGCTGAAAGTTTACAACAGCCATGGAAGTTACTTTATCCTTTTCTAGTTCATAGGAGTAATTTTCTTATTCTTTGGGAAGGACTGTAATTTGGTAGATTAAAAGTTTCAACAGCCACACATGTACACACTTACAAATTCAAACAGGTAAATATCTGCAAAATCTATAATAAATAATTTTCAAGAAGTTCTAACAGAAATACCAGGCCCATGATTGGCTCTGTTCTTACTGCACAGTGAATCAGCATGGCACTACTCAGAAAACAGTACATAAATATCTAAAGCCAAATTAAAAGCAATTTAATCCACAGGAATTTAACAGCACTGACATGTTTAAGAATAGTGATTGCAACTTTCCATTGTGTGGGAGTAAGGAGAGCAAATTCTGACCTGTTATTTGTCTGTGACACTTATTTTACTGGCTGCTTTTATTTTATAACCTCATTAAATTTGGATGATGAAGCATTAATTCTATGGGCCACATGTAACTGTAGAGATTTTTTTTTTTTTTGAGAATAGTTGGTTAGCAGTTGCTGGGCTGCACGAAGCAAACCCAGTGCTGCAGCCTCTGTGTCCCCTGACAGAGCTGGGGAAGGAGACAGAAACTGTGGATATTCGTGCTCTTGGCTCTCTGGAGATAAGGAAGGGCTGGGAACTAAAAATAAAAATAATAATAATAATAATTTGAACAGTCAGAGAACAGTTATTCCATTGTCACGAGGATTGGGAAGCAGTTCTAATTTCCAGCAGGTAAATCCCTCATTAAAATGTTAATTCATTTATATTTGGGCAGGAGGCACCTGATTATGGTACCAGCAGCTCTTTTCTTGCAAATAGTAGAGTGCCAACGTTGTGTGGAAAAAAAACCCCACACACATTAATGTTACAACATCCTAAGCAGCAGAAATATATGGTTCAACATGGTTTATATGTCCAGAGGACTCTCCTCTGGAGCTGAAACAGTTTCAAAGATGAACTACTGCTTCTTATTAAATAAATCCTCATTAGACATCAAGAATTATGTGGGTGAAAAAAAGGATTTTCTGGTCTTGGTATCTATGAGGGGAATTATCTTTGCCTGAAAGGATATTAAAAAATCAAACAAGTAATTGTCCCATTCCTGACCAGGAATTAGGCTATCACCTTCTCTTCCCCTCAGCTTCTCCTGCTCCAAAACTAATTTATTCCTGTTTTAAAGGGTGTATGGATGCAGCTTTGCCTGTGATCCAATCTTCAGGATCCACAGCTCTGCTGTGGGAAAGTGTAACCCAGTTATGCACATTGCAGAGAGGATCCAGGATCACATCATTACTATTATTTGTAGGTGAATTTTGTCAAGCAAACAATTTTCACAATCCCTTTAGTGTTCATCAAGACAGGCTGAACTGGTTTATATTTTGCTTTGGGTAAAAAAATCTATATATTTCTTAGACTTTATATGATGAGGAAGTTGCAGTTACACTCTGGGTTTCAGTGATGCACAGCAGAATGAATATCACAATCCCAACCCCATGCATTGTTTGAACACAGACAGCAATGTTTTGCTCATTACCAACCTGAACAGAGATGAGAGAAGTTGAAACAAAGAATAATTGTTTGGGGAAGATCTTCTTACCCACAAGAGAAGGGATAATTCTCTTCCTAATTTCACCTTGGTTTAATTTTTTTTTTTAATTGAAAAATATATGTTACCTAGGGGATGAATTCAACAGATCTGGAAGTGTTAAAAGGCATCAGGAACTTACAATGGCCATTCCCAAAATGCAGCCTTTTCTCATCAGTGCCATGCTTAGACTTCTTGTATCCACAGAATCTACAAGCAGCAGAGAAAAAAAAATTAATATAGAGAATTTTATGTGTTAACTGCAGGTGGAAACAGAATAAAATGTTTTCCCTGCACAATTAAATGCCTGTTTGAAAGTTTAATGATATTTACATTCTCTGTGCCCTATAGAGGCATGTGATGTTCTCAGGGAATTTGAGGAAATTGGCTAATGAGAGGATTTGTTGATTTTTGACCCCTACAGTTTAATTTTACAATTGCCTGAGAATGTGTTTATAGCATTTTTTAACAACTGCTGCATGATTTGGGCTGCTAACGTTAGCAGGCTCATTACTGACTCTGAGGCAGCGTTTGGAGCTCCTGGCAGCAGACAAAGGATTAAAAACCAGCCACACCACAACACCCGACGTGCCACGGTCACCAGGGCCCCTCTGGGATGTGGGAAGGGGAGAAAATGTGCAAATCTGACACCAGACTCACCTCCCAATCAAGATGTACACCACCACTGTGAGGAGAATGATGGCCACTGCTGCTGAGATGGCAATCATCACCACCTGGCTGTTCTCACTGGAGATGGAGAATGCTGCAAAGACAACACAGGAAGAGATAAATAACCTCACACACACACATCACAAGGATGGTAACACAATTGACACACATCTTAGGGACAGGCATCATTATATAGCATTTGGTGTCCTGGCAGATATTTCAGCCAGTACAGAATTTTTCATCAAACAAATAAATACAAGGGAAGAAAACCTAAGACTCCAGCTATCTCTGCCAAAATACCAAAGTTGTTTCTGCTCCTCTTAATTTTTACTCTTGCTGATTGTAGCAACTGCTGGCAGAGTGATACTTCATATAAACATATACATAAATAACACACATGTCATGTATGCCACACATATTTTGTGTCATGCTCAGTAAGGAACCTTTCCTTGGCAAGAAATCCCATAACCATCACCTTCATTTCCCTTTCTGTATGATGCAAAGTGCTTTTAGGAGTGGAGTTTCCCAGTGTGAGCCCACAGGAAGATTGTGGAAAGCCAGGGCACACCAACACAGATGTCTACAGGGAAAACAAGGTATATTTTCTGCCTTATGTTGGGTATCTCCCTGTGGTCCCTAAGCATGGAGCTTTAGACTGTGACAGGATGACTTTAGACCTTCGGTGTGAGCTCCAATCTCCAGCAGAGACCTGCTGCAATTTAAGGCCAGGTTTGGCCCTTTGCAGCATAAGAAGGACTCCATCAGAAGGCAAGTTATCTTCTTTATTTCATGCATATTTCATGCATAGCAAACAGGCAGACAGGGCAAGGAGATCTCTGAACGAGATCCAGCAGGTCAGGAGCCGAGAGTGACCAGAATAAGAGTAACTAAAATTGATTACCTACAGAGAAAATCATCAGGATAACAAAGGCAAACAAACACCACTGAGATAAATTTTCTCAAAACATCCCAGAGGTCTACAAAACTTTCTTGATGTTTCTCAGCCTGACCATGAGAAAGTTCTGCTTCTCAGAGTCAGGCTGAGTGGTGAAAGATTCCCTTTGACTCACTGTCAGTGTCCACAGAGACCTCCTGAGTTGCAGTTGGGATCACTCAGCACAGGAACAAACCCATGCCATTTGTTGGTCATCTCTGTGATGTGAGATATACATCACTGCCTCCTTCCACATTTCTCCTTTTTCTTTTTCCCCTTCTTCTGGTAACATTACTTTGCAGAGAAAGCTCATTAACCTCTAAACTGGCAATTTTTTATCTCTCCAACTGTTTTTTTTTTCTCCTCACTGTAATTGTCCTATGTTGAGTTCTAGTTTCAACTAGTCTGCCCAAAGCTGCAAGTCACCATAACAGCAATTTGTAACTCTTTTTTTTTTAACAGGAAGCTTTTTTGCCTTTCAGAATAAGAAAGGGTGGAGAAGAAAGAATTGGGGATGAAATATGTAACTTATCTCAAATACACAGAGAATCAGGGTGAAAGATTTGGCTTGACACTGCTCTTTGTTTTTCTATCAAACTTCCTCCCTCAGCAAGAGCCACAGCCTAGTAAGGCAAAGATTCTGGCCTGAGGTAGAAGTAGGGTAGGAAATGGAAGAAAACACCACCTGTGATAGTGATGGGATACTCTTTATAGCCTGTTTCATGTTTAATGATAAAATATAAAGTTATACAGCAACGCTACCAAGAAAGACACATCATAAATAGTTATGAGACACGTTTCCTCAGCTAGAGAAGGAGTGAAAGCAGCGATTGAGATCAGTCAGAAACTGGGCAGGACACCAGCATAAACCATTTGAACAAATACATACAGTCTGGGCTGGTTTCAAACTCAAACTTGCGGCTGCTGGTGCCATATCCAGCTGCAGTTCGGGCTCGGATTTGGAAGACATAGGTGGTATCAGGCTTGAGGCCACTGATGGTGACGTTGGTGCCCTTGGCCCTCAGAATAGTATAGCTTGTCTCTTGCTCCTGCTTTTGAAAAGAAGAAACCATCAGATTAAAACCACACCCCAGAGAGCAGAAACGAGAGGTGGTTGGTACCAAATGACTGCAAACGTCCTGGAGAGGACTGGCATCTTTTTAAATATTTATAGCCTGACAAATGCTTGTACAAACATTCATTTTCAATCATCTTTTAACAAGCTATCTTAAATCATCAGGTTTTCTGTGGTATTGTGCTGTAAATTGAATACCAGACACGCTGACATTTTATTAAACAGCTTTGCAACGTTTTGCCTGTGGTCTGTAAAACAACAAGAAAATTAATAAAAGATTATCTAAAAAACATAAATCAGCTTTGCCTACTGCACTGAACTGGAAGTTGTAACAGGCCAACTCAGACATTTTAGGGCCCTGCAGAGCTGTTGCAGGATGCAGTTTTTACTGCCTCACATTTTACAAGACAGTGGTTACCTTTATAACAGTCAGAAGGGAAACCCCACTTGGGCTCCTCAGCTCAGCAAAAAGGCAGATTTAGCTGGTTTTCTATTGTGTTATAAAAACCATGAGATAGTTGTGTCCATCCTCATTTGGACAAAACCTGAACTCAGTCCTGGACTATGTTTGTAACCCCACTCTGCTTAATAGCCACCTATGTCTGACATCATGTTTTTTATATAAAATAAGAGGAGGACTGGTTTGTAATTTGGTACGTTTGGATACACTTCACACTGCGTAAAAAGCTAACTCTGACAAAAGTATGTCTCAGTCCCCCTGTAAGCACATAATCTTAACATTTAAGCATGCATTTGGAGCCTGAGGTACTGCTTATTTTACTAAAGCCATCTTGTACCAAAAGAGCATTTTTGGCTTCCTAAATATGGCAGCTGGAACTGTCTCAGGGAAAAAAAAACCCAAAAACACTCTTGGCCAGCAGCCACACATGTGGGAAACTGTGATAATCTCAATTGTTTAGAACTTCTTAACTTTCTTCAACCATGAACCTTTTTTTGATTCTGGGGGTGGTGGGGATTTCAAGCGCTGTCCTTTTACTTTGAACGCCCTGCAAAACACTGCACCCATTGAACGCTGCCGGGCTGAGAGCGAGCTCACGTCGGAGGCAGAGAGTCTCACCTAATTCCCATCGTGTTTTATGGCACTGCATTAGCTGCTGAGGGGCTGACATTTCAGCTCTGACAACACCCCAAGGCACAGGGGGTTGGAAAATACTCAACAAACTCATTGCCGAGGCCATTTCACCTCCACGTGTAAAGTTCATGCGGCTGGAGTTGTTTTAGTGTGTTTACTCTGCCGTGCTGTCTGCAGGAATAGAGTACCAGGATATTATTCTAGGTGAACATCAGAAACTGCTCACTTTGGTGTGCTGTAGAAGCCTAAGTGCCCTGTTCTTGGCAGCCTTTGATACAGAGCAACAGAAACGTTTACACCATAGTTAGGGGAATTGCCACAATCTCCAGGTAATATTCAACATTATACTCAGGAGAAATCACAGTGAAAGGGAAAAAGAAAGAAAAAAAAGGAACCAGAAAAAGCAGCTAAGCCTGTGCCTGATAGTTACCATCCAGAATCCAAATGTCAGACAGGGTGAGCTGGACCCAGCCTTCAAAGAATGACTATAAAAATGTTTGCCATGGCCCATTTTCTTTGCATGGTAAAAATGAAAAGGAAATCAGTGTTGGACCTCCTCAGAGTTTCCCAATACTCCTCTAAAACGTTCTCTGTTCTAAATTCAGGGGAGCAAATTTACAGGAAGACACTCTAAAGAGCTAACAGGCTTGTGTAAAATTATTTTTGAACTAACAAAAGCCTAGTATTACAATTTGCAGGCTTTCCTTATCTCGTCATTCAGTTGGATGTAGGCAACTATTTTAATTTCAAAGACATAATAATCTTGTCTTTAAAACACAACATCTTTTGTGTATGCTATGACTGGACATTCATTTTGATCTCGCTTCAGGCTGCTTTTATGAAATGCAAACATTTCCTTCTGGTGCAGATACATACGTGCAAGGGAAAATATAGTCATGGCCCTGTCTGTTAATAATCCACGCTGGAACTCAGAAAATAAACCTCTAAAACAATGGTATGGAGGATGTCATGGTATCTCAGTTTATGGGAAGCTTTTTACACACATATTTTGTAAGTCATTTTTTATGTTACTAATAATCAAATCAGTGCAACACCACATAAAAGCCCAAGTTTATCTTTCTCGGGGATAAAGCAAAACTTCAGAGATCCAGCACCATAAGCAGAAGGAATACACAAAAAGGAGAGTCAGTCTTTGCCAAGCAGAACTTTAACCAAACACTCTGAGGATAAATTTGAACTTGGATGCACAAAGCAATTTCTTCCTGAATGTTTCTGAATACTTTACCAGACACCATCTTTGCTGGGAAGCAAATCCCACTACTGTTAGTGTCTCATTTGCAAGTGACATTTTATAATTCCATACTTTGTTTTACAAAAAAACATATTTTGCAGACATTTTAAATTGATAGTGGCAGTACCAGTAAGGGTGAATGGTCTGGCCTTTTCCAGATAAGGCCAGAGAGTGCTTATATTATATGAGGAAAAATATCATTTCCATCAGCTTCATGAACACTTGAGAGGCCAAAACTTGGCTACACATTTCTGGGAGGAGGCCACAGTCCTGATACTGCTTCCCTTTATTGCCAGAAGTGATCTCTTCATGGACATGCCTTTTCCTCCAAGTCTCGTGGAGTATTCATGGCCCACCTCCATCCCAAACCAGAATAATAAGAGTTTAAAAGCAACAGAGTGTATACATGTATTTGTATATTCATGGTATTTGAATATAATGCACTTCTGTGTTGGCTGCTGATCACACTGTTCCTCAATTGTAGGCAAAAGCAAATCAGTTTTAGCAATTTGAGACTGCAGCTGAATTTCACTCATTGTTTGGAGAGAGAAGACTCCAACTTAATGAAGTGGATGTGATTTAATTGTAAGCCACATATTTAGTTGAAACAATTAACAGCTTCTGAGTGGTACTGAAGAGGTGGCTATTTTTCTGCACCTTCACATGACAAGATACTCCTTCAAGAGAACAGAACTATGTGAACAAGGACAAGGAGGGAACAAAGAATAGGACTTGTGCAAGAAAAAAGCATGGCTTTCTTATTTATGCACTTTGATGGCTGAGACAATTAAAATTCAGCACAGCATTACATGGATGAACTAAACTGAGGTGTCATTTAGCACCATTAACTTAACATAAAATGTTATGCCTTATCATAAAATAAATGCCTAAAAACTCCATATGGTCTCCCTCTGAAAGAAGATTTTGTTTCTTTTAAATTATTTGAATAAATTGATTGGAGCTTTATAATCAAACTCTATTTTTTTTTTTTTTACAAAGAATACAATTCTGTTCCAAACACTGCTTCTGAAAAACTGCAACTCAGTTCATAATGCTATGAATTGTTCAAGGCCAGGCTGGATGAGGCTTTGGGCAACTTGGGATAGTGGAAATGATCCCTGCCTATAGCAGGGGGTTGGAACTGGATCATCTTAAAGGTCTCCTCTTCCAACCCAGGCCATTCTGATTCCTTCTGAAAAGTTAAAATAGCTTCCTAAAGCTGAAGCTACAAATTTTCTTTATACACATATAAAGCTCTGCTCTTTTGGCTACACAAAGGTAATAACTGCTGAAAAAACCCCAACTGAATGGGTTAATTAAGTACACTTGAGAAAATGAATATATTCCACACATTTTCAAGACAATAATGAGTTAGAACAACTACACTATGTTATAATTTGGACACATGACATTCTGGTTTTTATTCCAAATCTCTCCTAACATCCTAAATACCTTAAGAACAGCTTAGCAAAATAATGTCATGAACAAGAGGCATGACAGAATTGGGCTGATCTGTATGGCTCTATTAATGCTCTGTTTTTTAATTTCTAAGGGACAACAGAACACATGTCAACTGAAAACATGCAGGATGAAAAAGGATGGCTCAACATAAATCATCTACCAGCAATCAAGTAGATGACTGCCAGGAGAAATACCCAGATTTGCTAACTCTGAAGGGTTTATTTCCATTTAACAGCAGTGGGTTCTCTGGTGAGCACAACCAAGATGATTTCTGAAGCAGAAAAGCAAATGGAATGGACCAGTTTGAAAAGAAATTTCCCCTTTCAGATGAGGAGGGAAGGACGCATTCTTAGAGATCTGAGACTGAAAAGCAGCACCTTCCAAAGGTGTTTAGTGGAGGAATGAAATGTAACAATCCAGCATGAGCTGCTCTGGCCTCAGGTAACTTTACCAGAGCATTAATTTTGAACCTATTATAATTTGCTTAAAAATACATAGATTCAAGTTGCCTGACAACAGATTTGCTTTTTAGTTTCTTTTTTCCCCTCATAAACCCTGAGGAATAGGCCTCTGACTCCCCAAGGGCGTGCAGAACACACATTAAAAACGCTGGTGCCAGAAGGTTGGCTTTTTAAAAGCCTTCTGCTCTAAATGCTCTGGCTCCCATTGTCAAGCACTTGGCTCCCTGGTTTAAGAAAACTGTCTGGTGCATATGAACTCTTGATCACAGACTTCAAAGGGGAGAAACACATGTGCAAGATCAGCCTCCTAAGACTGGAGGGTTGTCTTATAAAGCTGTCTCATGACAACCAACTGCTCCCTGAGAGTAGATACACCCGGTGGGAATAGGAGCTGCACGCTCTGTCTGTGCACACAACAGCATGGGATGACAATTTCCTTGAACAGAAAACCCCAATTTTGGTGTAGAAAGATGATCACAGCATCCCAAACCAACACAATTAAAATTTATTTGTGATTTAATTCAAATTAATCAAATGTGCACAGTAGGGGGAAGATAAATCTCTCCCTTTGGAGCAAGTAAAACCCAGGAGATCACCTGTGCTGGTTTTGGCTGGGGCAGAATTAATTTTCCTCACAATAGCTAGCTGTGGCTTTGGGAATTGCACTGAGAACAGACAGGTTTGATAACAGAGAGATATTTTTGTTATTGCTGAGCACTGCTGACAGTGTCAAGGCCTCTGACACCTTACCAATGAAGAGGCTGGGGCTGCACAAGGATTTGGGAGGTGACACAGCCAGGACATGATTCCAGCTAAAGGCAGGGATATCCCATCCCACATGGCACCAAGCATGTAAAGCTTGGCAAGAAGAAGGAAGAGGAGGATATTTGGAGTGATGGCATTTGTCTTCCCAAGTCCCTGTTAGATGTGAGGGAGCCCTGCTTTCCTGGGGATGGCTGACACATGGGAAGTGCTGAATGAATTCCTTGTTTTGATTTAGCTGGTAAAGTATCTTATCTCAAACAATGAGCTCTCTCACTTTTACTCTGACAATTCTCGAGAGTGGAGCTGGAGCTGCCACAGCTCTTGGGAAACAAAGGTACAGCCAGAGGCAGCGAGAGCAGTCAGAGGTAGGTCTCAAAGCAAACACAAATTGATCATTTGGAAAACCAACCTGGCCTGTGCAAACCAGGCTGAAGTTGTGGAATCTTATGGGTGCAGGTTTCTTTGTGATGTAAATGGCTATTTCAAACCTTACTGAATCACAATAAAAGTGTCTGTTTCTTGTAAGGAAATTTGGAAGTAAAAGACTGCAAATAATTCCTGCATCCTTTCTGTACCAAGGTTGTACAAATCAAGAGAATCTGATGTGTGAGCTGGTTCTTCTTTGCTTCTCAAGCTCAGGATCTGAAATTGATCCTGTCCCCACTGAAATTAAAAAAAACCCAGACTGGAAGTCCACAGGATGCTGCTCCATTAAGTGAGACTGGATTGAAATGTTTTGGATGATTTCTTTCTCTCCCTTTATCACTAGCATGAGGAAAGTTTAGATTTTCACCGAGGTCTTTGAAGGTTTGAGTGCTCACCAAAAAACTCTTCCCAAAATCAGATTACACAGATTTGGGAGAAATCTTTTCAGCACCCAGATCCTCTTTCTTCAGCTGCAGATCAGGCATGAACTATCCACACCATATTGTAAAGCTCCATGAAAAAAAAAACCTCTAAAGATTAACTAAATACTCATGGAGTATTTTTAACAGCATTTTCTTAGAGGATATTATCACTACATCTCCTCTGGTGTGTATGAAATATAAATCTCATTATTAGATATGAAGAGCATTAGCAAATGCTCAATTAAATCAGAATTCTGGCATCTTTTTCAAAGTTTGTTAAGTCCATATCAAATAGACCTATCAATAGATCTGTCAAAAAATGGATAATACCACAATTCTCAATCTCCACAGCAATTTATGATCCTTTCAGTTCTACCAGTTTTACTAAAAAATATTCTATTACAAAGATTATTTTTTACTTAATAAAGATCTCTGTAGGATGTATAAATAAACAGTTGAAAATAAAAGATCAATGAAAAGCAGAAGGTGGAATTTCTTTCATTCGTAGTAATTTGCTTACAATTTATGAAGAACTCAGTTATTAATAAAAAGCAGGAAATTTGGTGGTGGGTGCTGATAGATAAATGTATGAACACTGACAGCACAATAAGAAAATTTTAGCCAAGAAAATAAGGAAAGAAAGGAATTACCTATTGACTGCATTACTTTGTGTTTGTTCTGCTGGGCTTGGGGATGAATTTGGTAGACAACACAATGATTTAGCTTTGTATTTACTGTTCTCATCACCACAAACCGAGCAGCTCCAACACTTTGTGTGTTGAATGAATGAACCTGAGTGCTCCTGAATCCTTAGAACAGGCAAGAGGCAATGATTTCATCACAGCACTGCTGAGAAATAAACCCCTCCCCTGTGATCTCCCCACCTTTTCGTAGTATTTGACCTCGTAGTCCAAGATGATCCCGTTGGGATGCTCGGGCTCTTGCCAAGAGAGGGACACGCTGTTCCTGGAGGTCCTGTCCTTCCTGATGACTGTGATGGGGGATGGAGCTGCAGAGGGGGTGGGGGGAGGAGGGGAGGGAGAGAAGCAGACTGAGTTTATCTCCGTTCCAGGTCCTGGCAAAGAGCGTGGTTCCCATCCTAAAGGACTCCCGAGCAAAGGTGTGGCCCTGCCTCGGCAGCGAGGAGCTGGGCTGCAGTCCTGCTGCTCATGCCTTGGTGTGGGAAATGCAAAAGGCAAAAAGGCTCTCAGGTTATGTGGGAAAAAGCAGGTTTTAGAAATAAAGCAAAGATTTTAGGTGCAGCTGCAACTGCAAAAGCCTGAAGTTAGAAGTAGATACAATTATCTAGACAGCAAGGACAGTAAAACAAGGGCTGGTGTCTCTGGGCTTGGCTCAGAGAAGTCTTGAAGCTGCAGAAATGTGCTTAGCAAGGACACTGAAGTTTTAAGCTTAATAATGGAATATTGTGCATTAATACAAGACATACAAGCAAGCATTGTTTGTAACAGGTGTATGTGTGCCTTTTAGTGACTGGTTAGAACACTTGTCTGTAAACTTTAGATGCTTGCTATTGGCTGAAAAGCTTTTAAGAATGTTCTGTCACTAAGAAACTTGGGGTTGTCAGCAGGTGTGAGCTGTGTGCATTCTCTTGTGTACATGAGGCTGATGCCTGAGTGAGATAATAAATAAAAAGCTTGTGGAACGCCTGCCTGAGCTTCTGTCCTGTTTATAACAAATACACCAACACCTTGGAGCACCCTGGACTCATGGAAAGTGAGCTGAGATTTTCTCCTTGGCTGGAGGACTGGTGGCAAGGCAGCAGATGGTTTTGATCTGCTACTACAGAGTGAGCAATGAAATATATTCAATGGATGAAGCAGAGTAAAATAGCAGCACCACCTATTTGTTGTAATGCTGAGGTATTATCATTACCAGACTCCACAGAACTCTGATAACATTTTGATATGAAAGCCTAAAAGGGTGCTGGGATGCATTAGGTACAAGGAGCTCCTGGTATTCATGGCTGGGAATAACCATGAGCATCATTCAGCCTCTTTGGCATCACGATTTGGTGAGCTCTCCAGATTAAAATTGCTCCCATACACACTTCTCCTTCATTGCCTTTCTTTGAAAATGAAATCTGAATGAAAAAAAAAAATCTAAACTACAAAATAACGTAATTTTTTATATGTATGAAAACTGATTGCATGCCACAGATTCACCCACCACCCACGACTTGGAAATAATATCAAAGTAAAACACACACATAAAAAATCATAATTACTTAAGATTCTTGAACACTGGTTCAGTTTTAGACCACCCAGATCCATAAGTTGTTCCAAGACCAGGTCTGGCTTTCCTGGACTCACTGAAAGCCGTGCAATTTTTTTTTTAAATTATTTTGTTTTGTTTCTTTTGGGTTGGCTTCCCACTCCAAATGCTTCTCTTCCACGGCTTTGGCCAAAATTCATCAGATTATATCTTACAGATCACACACTGAAGGTTATAAATGCCATTTCAAAAAAAAATCTTTTACTAATAAACAGCCTTTTATCTTAACTTGTAAATAAAATGTGTTTATAAGTTCGACATTTGCTATCCTAATAAAAAGGCTTCCAGAGCTGATCTCAACAATTTAATATCAGCTGAATCCTCTGAAGCTTTTATTGTTCATATAAAACTCGTTGCACTTTACAGGCATTACATATTTCCATGCTTTCTGTTTGGGTTTTCATTTCTGCAAAAGAACTTTCAATAGGCAGGAGAAAAAAAAAAAAAAAAAGAAGAAAAAGAAAAAAAAGAAAAAAGAAATGTTTTAATTAAAATAAATTTTAGAAAATTCATTCTGCTTTTGATTTTGCTAAACTTCCAGCAAAATACACCTTCTAGTCCTGAGTTGCAATCGAAGCATTGAAATCCTGCTTTAACTGAGTGGAGGATCCACTTTTTCATGTTCATTCCAGGCTGAACACATCCTCTGAACAGCATTTTCACACTTCACATGGTTCACAAAAGATCAAACAGTTGCAATTTTTATTTTTTCACCAGCAGGAGGAATTTATCCTGTATTTAAATTACTAAAATCAACTAGTGCAGGGATTTTTTTCTTTTTTTTTTTTTGGTAAGGTTTACTTATTTCAAGCAGAATAGGAAAGAGCCTGTCTGCTTCACCCAGCCTCAGCAGATCTATGTTTGGCAAAGAGGTGAAAAGCATTGGGGGAAGCAGACAGGATTTGTGTCTACTTCAACAAACATCCTTCAGCAATTCCACTTGAATTCCACAAACCAGTGCCAGAGCCAAAACACAGAGTGCTTAGCAGGCTGAACTTCCCTGCTGTAGCCAGCTCCATGTGAACTCATATATCCATACTTGCTGCTTTTATGCTCTCCTAAGTCATTTTTATGCCTTCTTTTTAAGTCAAGCTATTTATCTTTTTTTTTTTTTGGTATGTGAATAGATTGTCAAGCTCTGTACACAGCTGGTAACACTTCCCATTAAGGTAAAATTAATACTGATTTTATGAATAATTAATATATGATTAACAGAAATGGCTTTTCCCCTAATAAATTATGGTAATTTTGCTCTAACAGATTTTCAGTGCAGGCTGAAAGAATCTTGCATGCTCCAATACAGACACACTTTATAAAAACAAAGCTTTCTTCTAACGCAGTATTAATTATTTTGAGCTCATTTGCACACATCTCTGCAGATGCTACCAGTAACTTATCTCCCAGCAGTTTATTAGAAAACATCTGCTCTGCAGTTATCAATAACATTATAAAACATTCATGCACCTTCCCTAATCCCTAGGGCTCCCAAAGCTGCTCAGAAATGAGACATCCAGAGTGTCTAAGAGCCAGCATCCCCTGCATGGGCACGGGGAGGGGAGGAAAATCGTTGGGGTGCTGGGGACCCTGCTGCCTCCTGGCCCAGCTTTCTTCCTTATTTCATCCCAAAAAGATGAAACTAAGCTTCTTTCTGCTGCTTCAAGGCTTGTTTGTTTTTTCTTATCTGAGTTTCAGAAGCACAGCAGCTGCTGCTGCTTCTAGGAGTACAATGGCAAATGCAATGGCTACCCAAAACAGGTAGCTTTTATATCTTCCATCAGCCAGCCAACAGCTTCTGCATGTTCTGTCTTTAAAACCAGTAAGTATCAATGTTATTAACATGTCCTTTCTGCACTGACTTCCATCTACCAATTACCAAATCACAGGAGCTTATGTCAGAGGAGAAAGGAAGGAGAAGGAGAAGAAAGAAGGAGGAGAAGCCAACACCCTGAAACCTCCATGTTGCCTCTATATAGTATATGGAGCAAAACCTAAAAACTACAACTACACTGTCGGGGTTTGTTTGTCCCCTGACACTCTCTGGCTCAGCTTTCTTGCTCCTTCAGTGTCCCATGTCCCAAAAAGATGAAATGAGGCTTCTCTCTGCTTTTCCAAGGTTGTTTATTTTTCTCTTATCAAAAGCTCGGAGGCACAGAATTAATGCTGTTTCAGTGATTTTTTGTAAGTAATCCCATGTCTTGTATGCCTCCATGTGTTTACATTTTTGTAGATATATTGATTAATGCATTAATAGTCAATTTCACTTGAATAAGAGCTGGGTTTTTATGAGTAACTTTAGGCTTGTATGGACAAGGATGTGAAGAGTTTTAGTCTCAACAGTCCCATGGAGTGCACAGAGAGGCACTTTTACACATCACATGCTTAGAATTTGTTTGGCACTGCAGCCTAACTGCTTTAAGCACTTAAATTAATTAATTTAAATTAATTTATCATTTAGAAAACATGCATGTAAAGGCAAACCTTAAGGAGAGTATCTTTTTAGACTAAGAAGATGAATTAATGCTGTTTCAGTGATTTTTTGTAAATAATCCCATGTCTTGTATGCCTCCATGTGTTTACATTTTTATAGATATATTGATTAATGCATTAATAGTCAATTTCACTTGAATAAGAGCTGGGTTTTTATGATTAATTTTGGCTTGTATGGACATAGATGTGAAGAGTTTTAGTCTCAGCAGTCCCATGGAGTGCACAGAGAGGCACTTTTACACATCACATGCTTAGAATTTGTTTGGCACTGCAGCCTAACTGCTTTAAGCACTTAATAGGAGCCCTGAAAACTCCCTGGAGCGAAGAGGGGAAATGTGCTTTGAGCACTTGGTGTTGTTAGGTAGCATTTGTGACAACTGGGAATGTGGATGTTGAAAAGGTAACAAACACAATGATTCAGGGAGCTTAGGCTCAAGTGTAAAAACCTCCTCAGTCATGACTATTAAAGGTGCAAGCAAATAGCATGAGGGATCTGCAGAGACGACAATAAAACTCTGCTCAAATTGATTTCCCACTGAAGCTGACCCCAGCAGATGATTTGTTTTTCCTCCAGTTTAATAGCAGCTATATATAAATTTCCTTATTGACTTTTTCCTTATTCCTTGGTTATTGTTTTCATATGTGACTGGCTTACAGATGTACAAAAGCACTGGAAGAAAATTCCCTGTCCTGTGACAGGGAGAACTCAGTATTAACTCTGGGAAGGCACATGTGTACAACTGCTGAAACATTTAGAGTCCTATTGTTCCTGGCTCAGGTCTCGAGATCACAAATTAAATTTTGGGAAAGGATTTCATTCTAAAATGACTCACAGCTCACTTCCAGCTTTTCCTTGCAAACAAGAGTAAAATATCCCTTGCCTAGGATGTTCCAAACTATGCTGAAAGATTGTGACCAAGCAGAATTGACTGTATTATTTAATTTTCAACTTCTTCCCTGCTGAACAAATTGAAGGTTTGTTCTTTTTTCTTGCTTTTAGAAAACTGATGCTTTTATTATCTAATCATAATACTGTAATCTGATACAACCCATAAATTTTCTTTAATGTCTGCGATGCCCCTAGGGGGGTAACGTGGAACAAGAGCAGTAAATAAAGATCATAACCTGAAAATTAAATCTGCATTCTGACAGTAGGATCCACAGGGACTCAAACCTAAATCTGTCAGCCTCAGAGGACCAGCATCCAAAGCACAAAACTATCATACAACCCTGAGTGGAAATACCAGTGTTTAAAGGAACAAACTGATCTCTCACAATCCCAAGAAGAAATATCAGTGTTTGGAGGAACAAACTGATCTCTCACAATCCCAAGAAGAAATATCAGTGTTTGGAGGAACAAACTGATCTCTCACTTGGAGGCAGCTTCTCTGGGACACTGGAGCCACATCCACAGTGTCAGGACACGAGAGAACCAACCCTGGTGCCTGGCTGGGTCTGGCACTGCTCATAATGCTCCACACACACATTTTGATTCATGTAAAAACCACCCAACACCTGGATTTTTTGAGAACTTTAGGTTCATCCATGAATTCCACTGCCAATTAGCATTAAATTCATAGCAGAGTCCCAAGCATTGACTTGGAAATCAGTATAATAATGTCACACCTCCATGACATGCTCACATGAACATGAACATCTGTGCTGGCACTTGGATTCTTTAACATCTCCAGCACCTATTCTGTGGGTTAGTGCAGAGGAGGTTTATGACAGAAGCCTGCTCACAGAAAGCAGGACCTGCCCTTGATGCCTTAGGGTTTAACTTTTCTATGTTCCCAGCCCTGCCCTGCCCAGTGTCACTCTGCAGTTCCCTGGAGCTCGTTCAGTGCTGTTCTCTCATGCTCACACACACACAACAAAGCCTCTCCAGCTCTCCAAGGACACCCAGACCCTCCTAGGCACAACAACTGCAAACCACAATCTTGGGGACAGGGGGGCAAGCTTGGGCAAATTCCATCCTTGCCTGGCTTCTGCTTGGGGAATTGATGCTGAGATCCAAGTGGGAAGAACTCGGGAGCTGTCCTTGTCCATGTTGGGATGCACTGAGGCAGGAGCCTCTGGAGCCCAGAGTGTACCTCTGAAGACCTTTCAAATAAATACTTTTTTTCCTTTATTCCTGTCTGCTCTCTGTTTCTGGGGAGCCATTTAAGGCACCACTCTGAAACCTTCTCTGGCTGCACTCCCATTCACTTTCTCTGTTCTCTCAGTGATGAGGTTGTGCTGAAGCAAGCAAGCCCCATCCCACAGGCACATTCCAAGAAGGTCCCCAGGTGCCTGCCAGGAGGCAGGAGGAGGAGGAAACAGTCCCACTTTAACAACAATTTGGAAACCTGCTAAACCCTACACGCTGCTCCTCCAGATACAATCACACCACTTTCAAGGCACGTGCAGGCACAGTCCTTTGCCCTTTAATCTCCAGGACATGTAGTTAAACCAGCACAGTGCCCGAGTTTGTCCTCCTGCACCTTCTCCTTGAGCTGGAGCAGGCTCAACCTATTTTTATGACCTGGGCTGTAAAATGTCCCCTGATCCTGCAACATCACTGGGTGACTGTCAGCCTGAAGGTGACGTGCCTTCCCTGTCACCAGGAACGAGGCTTCAGGGAGCCTGCTCATCCCAGATCAGCCCCCCAGGATGGATCCTAGTAGGATTCAATCATAAGGAAGGGAGCAAAAGGCTCACACAGTTTCTAGGAGAAAAGCTATCAAGATCACATTTACACACGTCAAAACATGGAAGGAAAGAAATGGGGCAAAACTTCCAAGGCAAATACAAGCAGGCTGCCTTTGGATGAAACAAAGCTGGGCACATTTCTCCCAGAAACAGAGAGAAAAAATATTAAAAACTGCTCTGTTCATGGCTGTTCTATTGCATGACTGCCTGCATAATGGCAGAAGTGCCCAAATGCATCTGTAAAAGGCTCCAGCCTGTGGTTACAGACCCCAGAGTGGCTGCAGGCATTTCACAGGTGCTGTGCAAGAAAGGCTGCAGGGAAAGGGGGAAACAAGCAGCTTCAGCAGGAATTACACCAAAAGGCAGCTGCTTGATTTCCCTCTCAAGTGCAGAGAAAGGCAGCCTTCTGGGCAGCAGCTGCCACAGGACAAGTGATTGTCAGAGATCATTTCTCACTTTTACAAATAAATCCTAAATTAAAAGAAAACGTCGCTGAGTGTAGCACAATCATGTTCTCGCTTCTCCCTCTTTTTATTAAAAGAGATAGCAAATGCCTTCCCCAGAGCAAACAAAACGTTTGATTTGCTCATGTGTTTAACACATGTCCAATAAGTCATGGAAATGCCACATCCATTTGGGAAGGATCAGGCTGCACAAGGCACTCTCTTCAGAAACTGAGAATTATGGTGCCGTGGCATTCCCAGCTGTTATTTCAGAGAGGAGGCAAATGCTGGATGTGCTTTCCTTAGGATTCATCCCAAAGGTACTCACAACACAAATGTTATTCTTTCTGCTCTCTGTTGAGGTGGTGATGGTGGGAACTTTGCAATAGTTCATATTTTTCACTGAATGTGTTAAGATCCTATCAGTTTAAATAAACTGTTTTTCTTTGCCTTCCCCACCCCTTTGTTACATTACCTTAGAGGATGTTATAGCCTCATGTTTCCTGAAGTATTCAGAAAGAAGAATTTATTCACCATACTCACAATGTCAACATTCAGGTGCTGAGCAGGCTTTCCCTTTCTGTAGTAATTTGATTATTTCCTCCAGCAGAGAAATCCCACTCATAAGTTAAGAATATACTTAAGAACTATCACTGAAAATGCCATTATCCAAAACTGGAGAAGACAATTGCCCTCAGATAAGTAATTTATGATATAAAATATTCCTCTCCTTTAAAGTAATAATCAAGAGCTCCTGAACTGGTCTGGCAGTAAGTTCATCAGAGTCTTTTCAACCTGTGTGTTCTGAAAAGAAACAACATTTCTCAAACTTCTTCCTCAGTTGGAGAAAATGCTTTTGTGAAGGTTAACCAGGAGAGAAGAACATCTAATGGAAAAGGCTCGAAAGGTGCTGACATCTTTCATATCCTTTTGGATTTGTGGATGGTTTAATACTTTTGTTTGATTTAAAACATTTTTTTAAATATACATAGAGGCATAGGTTATTAAAAAGAATGCTAGAAAGAAGTCTCTTTTTGCTGTAGAAGCTGACACTTATTACGTTCATAATTCCCATTGCAGGAATAGTTCCCAAACCCAAAGAAACATTTTTTTCCCATCTGTCCCCAGCCTGCAAATTGCCTAGAGGGAATTGCTTCAAAAAGCAAATTGATAGCTCTGTTTACAATCAAGAGGAACACAATTTCCCCCAGTGATCACTGAGAATGCCAGCACAGATAACAGAGAGAGACAGAAGTCTCAGGTTTATTATTTAACAGAGGACTAATGTTTACCTGCATTTCTTTATTTTTACTCTCATACCAAACTAAGGTATTAAATGAGAAAGACTAACAGGAGCAAGGAAAGAAAACCATTATCCACCAACTGCTGAATAAAACTTCAGCGTGATCTGTGGAAAAGCCAACTAAAAGCTTTGGAAGAGAAAAACTCTCTGAGCCACAAACTTCACCTGTGAACTTTCTGTCAGGTCAGGAGCGTTCACACGAGGACTGTGCAGCACTGCAGAGCCCAAAGTGTGTCACAGGCTTTGAAGCCTTGGCAGAGCCTCCTTGACGTGCAGGGGAAAAGGGATCAAAGACTTTGCAGGCAGAACATCTCTAGCTAATAACAGGCCATGCATGGAGTGACATTGTTAAAACACTTCCCTTTTATATCCCAAAAGGAGTTTTATTGAGTTAAAACGATCCTGGAATAGCCTCTGGGCTGAACTGTAAAACACATTTGAAAAGCATAAAATCTTTATTTATGCCAGGAATGTTTGAAACTCAAAAAGATAAATGTCATTCAGAGAAACAAGCATGTCCTAGGTATTCAGTAGGTAATGGGGCACAGCTGTAATAACAGTCAGTGAACCAGAGACTCCCTACATCATGTCATTAGCTCACTTTTAATAAGTCTATCTTCTTGTCCTTTTTATAAGGGCCATAGGGAAAGAAAGAAATCTATCATCCCCCAAACATCTGTGCCTCTCTCAGATTGTCTCTCTGAGAAGACAGATCTACTTAAGGGACTTGCCTCGGGATATATGTTGTAAAGTGCACACAACCCTCTCTAAATATGGATTTTATTTAAACAGGGAGCATCACACATCATTTGTGAGCTGCTGAAGACAGTGCAGTGCAGGCTGAGCACATAAATAGCATCAAAGTACCTGCAAATAATCAAATACATACAGGGAAACAAAGCTGGGGGCTGAACTTATTCCCTTGAAGCCACAGATTTCAGGCAAATAAAATTCTGGTTCTGAGGAGGTTTTAAGAAGCCTTCCAAGGAGCCAGAGAAGCCTCTGCTTTAAACAGGACTGAAAAAAACTGACTGGTTCTTTCTCCATCGTAAATATGTTCATCCCTCCAAGCTGAAATTAGCACATGGCTTGGAATTTTCAATGGCACAGGGAGATTAAAACACTACAAACCAGCTCTGTCTGCCCTTTAACACTCCTAACAATCCTCATTTCTCTAACCTAGGGGTGACTTTTCTTCTCAAGGTTTTTTTGAATAATTTGCATCCTGGCCCCTTGCAAAAACTCTGCAGTGCCTTCTTGGTTACCTTCTCCTTAAATAAACTGATTTCCCATGGCTTTTTCATGCCTGGATTCAAGCAAGATGATTAAACAAGTTACATGGCTTGTTCTGCTTTATGGGTTTTGGAAATATAAAAGATAAAAGGAGGAGACTCCACATAAACTGAGAAGCACAATCACTTTCTACAGTTCTTAGGATAACACTGGCAGTTCTAGCCAAAATTTAGCCCACAAAAAGCCTTCTATGTTTCCTCTGCAGATATCCCTCTTTACTCCCCAATTTATTTAATTTTGGCACCTATCTGAATCCCACCTGAATTGTGTGGGAGAGCTGTGGTGAGCTGGGGACAGAATTTGAAGAAATCTCTTGTTAAAATGCATCCCCTTTGTTCCTCTGCTGATGCCAGGACTTGTGACAGCAAAAAACTCCTTGGAATTGGTTTAGAGCTGACATTGCCTTGCTGGAGCTGAATTTAGTTGCCACCACCTTTTGCAGCTGCACTGCTGAGACCTTGGGTTAAAAGGCCTTCAGTCCTTAAGAATTAAGCTCCATTTAAAGCTGTTGCAGTGTGCTTTTGGTCATCAAAAAGAAAATAATCTATTTTATTATCAATGCAATAAAGAACTGAGGTATGGGGGGAAAAAAAGGAAAATATTTGGGGATCAGCACGACTATATTGGGAAAATACAGGAAATTTAATTATTTTCACTAAACTTTAATGTTAATAATGGTTTTGCTGAAACCATGAACACTGAATCATCAGAAATAATGGTAGGGGTTAGAATTTGGGAAGATGCACATGGAAAGTTGAGGTTGTGAGACAGAATATTCACATTGACATGGAGCAGCTGCTCTGGCCAGGAAAATGTCACAAAAAGAGGGTCACAGACCTGACCCCCTTGTTCCCACCTACCCTCTACAGGGTTTTCATTTTGTTTTGTCCTTGCTCTGCCCCATAGCTCCTCTGGTCTAACCTGGATTTGTGACCTTTCACAGCAGCCCAGACCCATTAGGATATGTTGTATGGAAATTAAAGATAAAGCTGTAGAAAAGCACTCTGGGGACAGTATTCAAGACCTTACAGGGCTAAAAATGTGCTTTGGATATTTGTGATCTGACCAGGGAGGGAATGCAGGACAAGTTGCATTTTTGTAATTATACTTTAAGAGACTGCTTATATACATGACTAAAGTCTAATTTTAGCAACTTGCAGAGTTTCTAAGGGAATTTTAACACAGTAAACCAACTGGCATGATCACGAGATAGCACAATTAAGCCTAACTAACATCACATCACCTAAATGCACTTGAAGAAAAAATGGGTTATGCATGAAAGCAGGAAATAAACTGCTTAAAGTGCCTGTGGGTTGCAATGAACAGAGCTGCCATTGGCAGAAATGCTTTGACTTTGCCAGTACATCCCAGGTGCTGTGTGTTCCACAAGAAAATCAAAATCCACCTCGCAGTGCAAAGGCAGCAGCTCTGGGCCCTGGGGAAGCACGCTGCAAAGCAGAGAAGGAACTCCCCTGATCCTGGCCAGTTCATTTTTTGGACTGTCCCCAGGTGATTTCTAACTGCTGGGGTGATGAACAGGATGAAAGGCAACATCCCTGGTAGAAGAAACAAAGAGGGCAACTCAACAAGGGTGCTCAAGTCGCTGATCTGAATACCCAAAACGCTGAGCTCTGACAACAACAAATTGAATGGACATAAAATGCAGGTTCCAGAGCTGAATTGGGTAAATTCACCTCTGTCTGCCTACTGCATAGCCTGACAGCCCCCCAGAGCATCTGGAAACGCAGTGACTGGTGTTAGGAAATAGCCTGTTCCCACATTTTTATGCCTCCCACTGCAGCTGATCTGTGATTTAAGGAGAAAACATACATCCTCTATAGTGAAAAACATTGCAATAACATAGCCCACCAGGAGGATGCCTACTTAGAACAATGTTAACTTGTCTGTGATTTAAGGAAGACAGAAATGGAAGTATTTTGGGGACGTGGTGTGGGATGGGAGGACGTGGGAGAAGGCTTACTGAACACAGGCACGTTTTCCATCCAAAGCTGCCTGATGGAAGCTGCATGGAGCACAACTACAGGAGTTTCAGCATCTAGTCTCTCTCTTCACTGGCAAAGGCTGCTCCTAAAAAAATTCACACCTAACCAAACGCCAGGGAAGAGTCTAGATTCCTCACAACCTTCAGAGAAGTGGAGCCATGTCAAATGAGAAGGAAATGGCAGAACAGTGCAGCGACGACAAAGGCTCTGATCCAACAGCCAGGGCACACTGCCGTGCTCATGCAGGGCCTCAGAGGCTTTAATAAGTCTCCACAGAAGCAGAGCAGTGCTTTTGTACCCCATCAGCTGTGACACCACAGTCTCATTCAGTATTCAGCTCCACACCCCCATCATGTTGGCAATAATTCAGAGTCGGTGAGACAACTTGTAAAGGAAAA
This sequence comes from Erpornis zantholeuca, assembly GCA_013400515.1. Lineage (NCBI taxonomy): Eukaryota > Metazoa > Chordata > Aves > Passeriformes > Timaliidae > Erpornis > Erpornis zantholeuca. The sequence goes on from VZTN01022260.1 coordinate 87,694, forward strand.
AAAGAAAAAAAAAAAAAGAGCTGTGTTTTAAACCTCTCTAATTTAATGTTAGCTTTTTATGTGTCTAACATCAAAGCCTTTTTTTCACTTCTATTTAATCAAAATTAATCACTGAGATTACTACAGTAATTTACGTTGGAGATTATTGAAATGAGTGTTTTATTAAAATCTGGTTTTATTAATAAAACACATTCTGGCTGAGGAATCATGTGAGCCTGCTATTAGAGACCATTAACTGGGAACTGGGAGTTAATCATAACAGTCAGCCTGCCAGGTTCTTTGACAGAAACACACACCGGGTTTGTTTCTGCTTTTACTTTTATAGTGATGCCTTAGGTTTTGACTTTTATATATTTCAAATCCTATACTGCTAGTGTAACTCTGAAGTTTTCTGTAACTTGTTAAGTGCTGTTCTCTATGCTAAAATAGACATAACAAAACCTCTAACTTACTCTCCAAGAACACCCAAAACTGTAAAGCATCATGTTGAAAGAAAGAAAGCAAGCTTGAAAAAAAATCACATCATTGGCTAAGTTGTAGTTAGTGAATTTATGTTAATATAAAAGCGTGAAACACTTGTAACCTGTCGCCCATTTTAAAATCCACTGAGGCAGGACCCTCTGGAGCCCAAAGTGTGCACCTGAAAACCTTTCAAATAAACACCACCTTTCTTCCTTTACTCCTGTCCAGTCTCTGTTTCCAAGCAGCCAATTTAAAGCATCAACAGGAATATTAAAGCCAATTAGCCACCCTGGCACAGAGTAAATCCTGCAATGCAGGGAAGAGCGAACAGAGGCACGCAAAACTCAGCAGAGCTTGGAACAGAAGGGAGGGCGAGCAGAAAGAGACTCACCAGCCTGGTTAGTTGTGATGCTGACAGCAGCAACAGAGACACTCACCAGCCTGGTTAGTTGTGATGCTGACCAGCAGCAAATGAGACTCACCAGCCCAGTTAGTTATGATGCTGACCAGCAGCCACAGAAACTCACCAGCCCAGTTAGTTGTGATGCTGACCAGCAGCAAATGAGACTCACCAGCCTGGTTAGTTGTGATGCTGACAGCAGCAACAGAGACTCACCAGCCTGGTTAGTTGTGATGCTGACAGCAGCAAACTGCCTGGAGAGGGTGCTCAAGGCGGAGACGCCGTTGACGGCGTCGATCTCGAAGGTGTAGTTGGTGTGTGCCAGGAGGTCCACCACGGTCACGGTGGTGTTGGTGAGGCCGCTCTGGCGCGGCAGGAAGCGCACGTCGGCGCTGCAGGGCTCGCACAGCTTGCTGCTCGCCCCGCACTTCTTGCAGACGATGTTGAAGGTGACGTCCTTCCTGCCCCCGGTGTCCAGAGGCCAGCTCCAGTCCAGGATGACCGAGGTCTCGTTGATGTTGGAGATGACGTTCCGCGGGGCGGACGGCGGCCCTGGGGAAGGAAATGGGAAATCGGGGCAATGAGATTTTCTCTCGAAGGAGTTTTGGGAGTAACAAGGGAGCAGAAACATAGAAGTCCAAAAAACATCAATAACCAAACTCTTCTGGTTATTTCCTGTGGAGGCTCCTGAAATATTTCACTAGATTAGAGACCGAGGCTATCAAGGACCAGGTTTTCTTATCAACAGAGTGCAGTCCAGGACTGAGGGCTGGAAGAACTGGCAGCAACATAAAAATCCTATTTCTCCTTCTTGAGTCTGACAGGGGAGCAAGAAGGAGAAAACAAAAACAGGAAGACACAAACCCAGCCCAGCAATTTCTAGCAGCCTGTCCAACACTCAAGAAGACACGTGAGGCAGTGGATGGCTGACTGCAGTGGGGCATGAGAGGCAGCAAGCAAGCGAGCTGTTGTGGAGGTACAGACGGAGGAGCGAGAATGACAGCCCCGAGCAGAATGACGCTACTCACTGGTGCAAGCCATGGATGGAGAGTCTTTCTCAGAGCGAAAGTAATTCTTTTCACACCTGCAGTTCAGAGAGGCATCTTCGTAGGTGGAGCTGTGAGGGGGGCACTTGGCACACTTCACATTGCCAGCAGAGGCTTTGTAGAACCCAGCTCGACAGGCTGCAAAGCAACAGGGAGGGAGTTTTAAAATTCCATGGACATCTTGGTTTTAACATGTGGTTACTGCCCTGGAACCTACCCATGTGTGGATCACAGTTTGCAGACATTTATGGTCTAAATTTGCAATTTTTTTTCTCATAATGAGAGCTGAGAGAAAGAAAACCTCTTGGTAGAATGGAGTTCTTGCATCAGCTTGGATTTGCATTTAATTTTGCCTGGAAGACAAAACAGTGTATTGCACCACTAAGAAGAAACATTTCTATGCTTCATTTTGAGAACTTCACTCCTTTTTCTTCTCTTCTGCTTAATTTACCAAAACATTGGCCCTATCCTGCATATGAAACTAACTTTATGCCCTCTCTGCTGCTAAGATTTGCTTACAAGGGCACACTTACTGTAAACTACATCTCTTCAGGTCAGCAGGTCAGCACTAAGCAAGCCAAAACCAAGAAAATACCCTGACCAGAGAAAGATCTCTTCCATTTCTGAAAGACCATGCATTAGACTCAATTTTCTATTTCTGATACTAGTATGATCTGTATAAGAAGGATTTTTTTTTTATTAACCAAACATAACAAAAAAGGACCACATTTTAGAACACATTCACCTTTTGCCACAATTTGGTTCCTCAGCAAACACTGCCCAACACACAAACACATTAGGAAAACCCCTGGATATTCTCATTATATAAAATGCAGAGTAATGCAAAGAAAAAAAATTACTTATTTTGTTCCCAGCCTTAAGACAAGAAGTCAGGCAGAAAAGAATGGATGCCAATCCTGTTCTTACCAGCACTAATAACTAAGCAATAAGGAATACAATAAGGAATGAACATTGCACTTCATCTGCCTAATTAATACAGAGAACTTTTTTCATCTAAACTTCCCGTGGAAACTTGTTAGCAGGTATTAAACTCTGATGGTTTTGTTTAACCAGCTTGAAGGGACACTTTTACATTTATGGGCAGTCACACATGAGGCAAAGATGTATTTATGATTCTATATAGTAGAGGTTTTTAATAAATATATATGCTAGTTTAATGTAATGACCAAAAAGAAAGACCCCAGCACCAATATTTTAATAAAGCAATGAATTTAACATAAGTAAACAAGCTTGCACAAGATGTAGACAGATTCAGAGGGGTGAAGAAGAGAAACTGCTCCTTTAATCAATGTCCTCTTTCATCCCTCAGGTGAAAACTCATGGACCTCATTTAAGAGGAGGTGGTGATGGTCAGAGTGAGGGGTGAGCCAGTCAGATTCCTGCTGTCCCAATATGCCCTAGCAAGGGCATCCCAATCTCAGGTCTTCCCCTCAGGCTGAATTGCACTTTGTGTCTTTGTCTGTCAGACCAATTTAAGATCACTCACAACTGCAGCCGCAGGGAAAAAATAAAAAGCATTTACACTTGAAACTGCAGCTCAGGACTGGAGGTGCCAATGAAAACTGTTGTCAATGTACTTGCTGTATGTAAGTACTGAATGTAATCATTCCTTTCCTAGTCATTTTTTAATTCTGATATATAAGAAAGGAAAAATAAAGTTGTCACTTCAAAATGCTTTGATTTCTCTGTCAGACAAACTGGATTACATGTGCTGATAGAAGAAGGTTTGGCTTTTTGAGGCAAGTACCATGGCTTTAGTTTCAGTTAGGTTGAAAAAAACTATAGGAATTAGCATAGGAACACTTCACAGAATATAATTTTAGCATGGAAACCAGCTGTGAACAGCAGTTGCTTTTTCTCAACAATTTCTTCCAAAAACTACATTTTTTTTTCTCTCCCTCACAATGGGGAACAATGCAGAAGAAAGTGGATGCAAAGAGCCTGGAAGAAAAACTTCTTAGCACACTAAAAGTGAGTAAAGAAAACTTTAGGAGTTTCTACATAAATGATATACACTGTACAGCGAGGCTGTCTGGTTTTGCTTTATTCAGAAGTTCTCCTTAAGCCTGTTTGTGATTCCTGTGATAACTCCCAACTGCAGCATTTTAAAACTGTATTTAGCCTGATTTCAGTCTCTTTTATTTATGAGTGTGAGGCCAGGATGACTTTATTGAGTCACCTACTGGTAAGAATTTCAGGACTCTGGTTGCCCCCTTGTAGGAAAATGAACTTCCTTGAGCTATAACTGATGAGTCTGTCTCAGAGACAGAGAGCAGGGAAAGTTAATTCAGGGAGAGGAAAAAAAATGTGTGTAACAATCTGTGGTAGCTACTGATTAAAGAAATGTGGCTGTCTTTTCTACAGCAAAGTGAATTTCGCCTCAGCTTGACTAATCTGCTTGGGACGAAAACACGGCCCTAATTAAGGGTTAAATTATTAATTTAAATTGGAATTAATTTTAAATGAAAACATAAATCTGCTAGTAAACAGGAGCATTTTAGTATTCAGGCCCTGCAGCCCCCTGCACGCAGAGCAATCTCACCAATTCCCAGCTGTAAACACCAAGGAACCACTGGTGACATCCCAGCCCCGGCACTCCAGGCTCGACAAGGTCACAGAAACTTCATTTGCACACTGCCTGGCACTCCCCAGCCCTGCAGGAGCTCTGCTTTTTGTGCTTTTTAGGCAAGGCTGGAGCACCCCAACACGCTGAAGTGGATATGTGTGGGGTGTCTGGCACCCTCCAATTGCTTGTTCCCTCCCTTTGTTCCTCTGCTCCTCCTTAGAAAAGCCCAGGGCTGGAAATGTCACTGTGGCATTAAGCATTTATAAAGGATGTATTTATGATTCTATACAGTAGAGCTTTTTAATTAATATGTATTCTGATTTAATGTAATGACCAAAAAGAAAGACCCTACCACCAGTATTTTAATAAAACAATGAATTTAACATAAGTAAGCAAGCTTGCACAAGAAGCAGAGGGATTCAGAAGGGTGAAGAAGATAAATGCTCTATATGTGGCATTTATAAAAGAAGGGAATTCAATCAAACCTGTACCACTCACAGGTAACACCTCCTCAGAGTGTGCATCAACGAGACAGGTGAGAGAAACTCTGGGACAAACCTCCTGTGCCCTGCAGAGAGGAGAGGGAGGCAGAATTCCCAAAGGAAGTGGCCACGGTTAGAGGGGCATTGCAAACTGCTCCCACTGTCACCTGAGCAGCAGCAGAGGTCCTTAAGCTGGACCTGAGGCCACAGGATGACCTCTGGCTGGGCAGGTGTGTTGGGAAGGGAATCACAGAATCAATTAGGTTAGAAAAGACCTCTGAGACCATCAAGGCCACCTTATCACCTAATGCTGCCATGCATCTTTCTCCTTAAAATGCTGCTGACTGGCTCACTTCAGTGCCCACACACAGCCTGGCATCTTTGAGCTATTCTCCAGTTCCTTTTAAAAGTGTTTACACAGCTCTTTCCTCCTCCTTGTTCGCTGTGGCACCCCATTCACCAGCAAACAACAATTGATAATGCAGGTTTCCTTCAAAATCCCTCCCAGAGCACTTTCATTCTTTATTAGTATTTGAAAAGCCACATAATCTATAGCATTTTATAGGTCTGCACCATCCCCTCTCTCTCCTGAGCCTCTATCTAAGTTCTTGAATACCAATTCAGCCCAAAAAGGCTTCTAAAAATCATTACAGTGCATTTTTGATTCATATTTCCATTGAACTTCAGGCACACTTGTTGCCATCAGATCTGACTAAAAAGTAAGACACCACTGAAGTGAGAAGCTCTCAAAACTAAGGCTATTTCTGTAGCTGCAGAGCAGCCTTTCTCTGCAATGGGCAGTGCTGCTGGCACCTGAGGGAAGAGGAAAATAAGATTGAGAAAAGCTCTAATGAGGGCTAAAAGCTCTTGTTACCACTACTGTAAGAACATCCCCAGAAGGAGGTAAGGATATTGACTTTCTCTCCTCGCCCCAAGGATTCCATTCTGTCTGAAGAAGAAATAAAGACTTACAAATGTTCTTAGTATTTGTATTCTTGCATCATCCGTGGGACACGCATGGAGCAAGGATTCAGTGCAATGTGAAAATGAAATGTCTCTAGAAAAATACTCTTCAGAATGAGCACTTTTCATTTTTTACACCTGAAAGCTGCTGCTAGCACAAAAAAAAAAAAAAATCAGTAGTATTTAGTCTTCCTCATGAGTAAATTTCTGCTTTTTCCTCCCCGCTTCATATTTTATAGTGATCTGTGACCTTAACATATTTTAATCAGATACTTTTGAAATTGGCTTTACTCCCAGGTCAAGTCACTGAGCAGAAACAATTCCTGTTCTTTGTTTAATAACTGTTACTGGCAGACATATTAATTATATGTACATAAGAGATAGCTTTGTCCTGAGGGAATAACACTGCACCTTTCAACCACAGTCTGTAATAGCTGCACATTGTGCCTCACAGGGCTTCTGTATCTCTTTTTGTGCAGTGCATTACAGCCAGGATTGCTGCCAGCAATGTTGTTTAAAGTGCAATGTCAAAGATAGCAGCTCTGAAAAAGCATTACAGCAAAGAGGTCCTCGCCCGTGGGCACCTGGTTTCAGAATGTGTGAGGCGTGGAGGTTTCTCTGCAGTCAGTTTTGGGGGAAAGAAATCCTACTTCAACAAGTATTTAAATCAGGAATTTAATAAACCCATGTTTATCAGCACTACCTTTCACTTTCCCTAAACAAGAGGTTTTCTTTACTCAAAATCCTGGACACTGAGATATATTTTCAAACAAAGCAATTTCATGTTTTGTTCTTTTTTAAAAAAATTGACTTAATCTGCAGAGAGATGAAAAATAACTTGCTAATTCAAGAAGCATTGTAATTTAAAATATAAATAAAAGAAGTACCAGAGAAAAACCCAGCAGAACCAAACTGAATAGAAAAAAGAAAAGGTTGTACAAATACATGCCTACAGAATTTTAAATGATCAGCTGGCAAGGATAAAAGGCAAAGAAATGCTTTTTCACTGAGCTGAACTTACACTATGAACTCCTCAAAGCCAAACTAGACATGGGATTGTGACAGCTTCAAACAGCCAACTTTAAATAAAAATTAATTCAGGCCAAGAGTGCCACAAAGGCATAACTGTGGCAATGCTCAGGTTTAGTCTTTGCTCAACCTCCCCCCTTTACGTCAGACCTCTAAAAATAATGAAAACAAGAACAACCAATGCCCCCCAGAGTAAAGCAAACAGAACTCAGTTAGTGATAAGGTGTTTCCCCTCCAGCCCAGTGGAAAAATCAAGACAGTGCCTGGTAATCCTTGCAGGCTAGATTTAGCTAATGAGCAAAAAAACCCAACTTTCCTAGCTTGGGGATGTTCATGTAATTTCCCTGTGCCCCAAGCAGGCCAGATGAACAGGTGCAGAACAGGAAAGGTACCATAAATACAGAAGAAATTGATTTCCATGCAGATGACAGCTAGTTCTGGCATTTACCTAGAACCCATCTTGAACCTAATGGTAACTCCACATGAAAGTGGAAGAGGAAGGCCAAGAGGGAATCACCTTTTGCCATTCCTCACTATTTTGCCCTCACCCCTACAGCCCAGATGTTATTTCAAAAGCCTGGAAACATGAGGTCAGATTTAACTGTTAATTTATTCTTTTAGCAAAGATAATTACGTTAACCTTTGTGGCACTGTCCTTCCTGTAGACTATCCAATATTTGGGTTTTTTTTTGCAAATTACCATCCTTAATGATGGCTCTGACATTCTGCTCCAGTCTAGGTAGTTGATAGGAAGTGAAAAAAAATTCATCTTTCCTTCAATTTACCTTCAAATTTGTTAACTTTTTAGCCAAATCAATGTACCCTTGGTTTTTATTCCAAGACAGGAAGCCCAGCTGCTCCTGATGTGCCCTCTCTAAGCCGTTCCTCATCTTACAAAGATCTATCATGAACTCATCTTCTCTGTGATGAACAAACACAAACTTTTCAATCAGCTTTTACAGGAATGCCTCCTGATCCTTTGATCATACCCATCTCTGTTTCTAAACTGTCATTTATCCAGTGGAAAATGCTCTTATTCTTCCCATAACATGTCTGATGAAACCAATTGATTTATATACTGGACTACATTTTATATCTCGCTCTCAACACATTCAGGCCTTTGTTTTGTTTTTTATTTTGAGCAATCCTTGGAACATCTCCCCCAGTGTGTCAATGCACACATCAAAACATCAAAACAGTTAATTCAGACACATAAAAGGTATAAATTTTGTCTCAGGGGTGGAGGGAAGATGATGCATTTACTGAGGCTGAATGTTCTTTTGCAACTCTCCACCTCTGCTAGCACATCCAGGAGTCTGTTGCTGTCCCCATGAGAAAATTAATGCAGAATAGGCTCCAAATCCAGTGTCACCTCCTAATCAAAATGCTGCCTGGTGGCTGGTGTGATGTTTCAGGGAGCTCAGCCCAGCTCCCTGATGACACAAGTCCACTACTGCAATTTGCATGAATTAGTACTTTCGTTAGGAGTCTCAGCAGAGCTGTCAAATTAATTGGAAAAGAAATTTAACAAACACCTTTCCCCTCAGAGATGTGCTCTCGGGTCAGGGTTGAGGCACACTGCTGGAGCAGTGTGGGGGAAGCTTGTGTTCCTTACACCCTTGCTGAACTGATTTTGTTGGTAAAAGGAGAGGACTTTGGTTTCTTGGCTGTTAATTTGGTACCTGTCACAAGCAGCCCACTGACATTAAAAAGACAATCTATTTTTATGCTGCTTTTGGCTGGGGTAGGATTAATTTCCTTCATAGTAGCTGCTAGGGGGCTGTGTTTTTTGACTTGTGCTGAAAACAGCGCTGATAATTCAGTGAGGTTTTTCTTGTTTTACTGCTGAGCAGCATTTACAAAGTGTGCAGGTCTTTTCTGCCTCTCACCCCACCAACGAGTGGGCTGGGGGTGCAGAAGGGACTGGGAGGGGACACAGTTTGGGCAAAGGGGTATTCCCACCTTTCCTGGGGATGCCTGAACACCTGCCTGCTCACAGGGAGTGGGGAATCAACTCCTTGTTTTGTTCTCCTTGTGTGTAGCTTTTTTTCCTCCCTGTTAACCTGTCTTTAACTCACAAGTTTTCTCACTGTGCTCCTTGGATTCCCTCCCACATCCCACCATGGGAGAGGGAGTGAGTGGCTTAGTTGTCAGCTGGGCTTAGACATGACAATTTTATAATGCTGAATATACCAGATGCTGATAAAATAAAAATAAAAAGGCCCAGTTAATGGCCAGCGACTAGAATATCTATGCATTCATTTTTTCACAAACTCTCACTTTCTCATACCTCAGAGTTAGCTCTTTTCCCCAATTTTTACATATTTCTGAATTCAACCACTGGGGGCAAGACATGGCCAGAGGCACATGAAGTTTAGGAAGCAAACACTGGAGATACTTTACTGTCCTCCCTTCCAAAACACACCCATCCAACCAGAAAGAAAACCCCAACAAAAACAAAAACAAAAACCCAAAGTTGAAATTTTTAAGCACTGATACGAACAGGAGCTGAAAAGCTAAAATTGAAGCTAAAATTGTGTGCCTCATTCAGTGCCACTTTCACTGCCAACCACTGACATATCACTTCTTGAATTCACTGAGAGCTGGTGCTGGGAAAGGGAAGCTCTTAAGAAGAGGAATGGTGCTGCAATGGCAGGCACTTAAACCTGTAGGAAAAAAATCCCTAAGGTTTAAGCCACTGTCATTAAGTCTGGGATATAATTTAGTGTATCAAAAAATGGCTGTAATTTGTAGCATTGTACAGGAAAAATCCACTGCTTTGCCAGTGGTGCTGTTAATGTCACTTAATGGTTGCATCTAGGTAAGTATTTTAGCCACATTTTTAAAGCAAAATCCCATTTCTCCCCCTCTTGTCATATGATTCACAGCATTAAGTGTGTCCAGACCACACAAATATGCATATTCCAGGTATACTGGAAGATGCACACTTCAAATGCCTCCATGCTGTCAGAGTTGTTAAATTTGTTGGATGTTTCCATAAGAACAAAGATGGAAAAAGACCTGGCAGTGGCAAAAGAGGTGGATTTTATGTAAAGCAATTAAGCATATAAACAGATATTGTCAAGTGCAGAGAGGTTTCAGTGACTGCTACAGAAAAGCTTTAAACAGAAGACCCAAAATGTTACAGCTTCATCATTGTCACAATAACCCTTTGTCTTCACGTCCTTTTTCACTGACTGTATTTTCATCCTTCCAGCAGACAGCCTGAAAATTAAACAGTTACAGCCTCTGGGGACATCTGTGAGCTGACAATCTTCTCACAGCTGAAAAGAAAGGCTTTTGCAAAACTATCTCAACACTCAAGTGCATTCCTACATTGTGTGCTTTAGCTTTTGCCTCTTCTTCCTTGGTATTTTTTTCCTTTTTAAAAAGAAAATTCTTAATTATTTAACATGCATTTTCTATGTGTGTGTTAAAAATGTCTGGGTTTGCAGGGTAAGCAATTATCTGCTGAATAAAAACCCAATTAAATGTAAATTTTAAAAAAACTCCCACAGTTCAGCATTTTTACCAGCACACTTGCCTGCTACCTGTGTGAATCCAAGGGGGGCAGAATCTTAGCTGTTTGGAAAACAAAGAGTCTGAGGTATTGCATTTTACAGGGTATTTGCTACAGAATAAAATCCTTCCTCACAATCAGTAACAGGAAAAAGACCTCAACATTCTCCAACAGCATTCACTTCTCCATGCAGAAAATTCAGCAGAAGGGACAGGAAACTAAGTGTGAATTATTATGCTCTGTGCTTTCTCTAACAAATAATATTGTGTGCTGATATCAAAGGCCACATGTTTAATTAACAGTCTGCAATTCCACTGGACTTTATGGGGAAAAGAATCAAAACCCAGCATTGCAATGCCTTTCATGACTCTGCATTGTTTTACACAAAAAGCTTTTACTAGACAGACATCATGTCATTTTCTGAATGAAGGAACAATAAATATTGCAAACACCATGGATTTAACTAGAATATTTTTTTCCCCCCACTTCTTGCTTTAATATTCCAAAGCAGAAACCAAAGAGGCTGAAAGGACATCCAAAACCCTCAAAACATGGAAGCATTTAGGGAACCCACCATGAGATTTGATATTCTGTGTCTGTCAGGACCAACTGATGCAGAATAGGGTGAGGGTTCTTTCCCTAATAGGAATATTCCAAACTACTCCCACTAGAATTCTTTGGAGTTTACTAAGAGGTTTGAACCATGCACTCTGCAGCTGAGCTGAAACAATTTTTGTGCTTTATCCTGGAAATGGGGAAGTCAAATTCCACCTGGTTACTTTGCTAAAGCAAAACTCTGATCACAGATCTGTTTCTATGAGATCTATTTTACTCTTCCTGACCACATCTCAAGACAATGAAAAAGGCTTTCTTCTTTGTAGGCTAAGTCTCAAGAACAAGAAAAAATCCAGAAGAAAGGATGCTGTACACACTAAACTCACAGCCAAGTGGTAGAAAACAGCACATAACCCAAATGATTTCAAGAAATCGAGTCAAGAAAGTCTGTACTTGAAAACTAAAGTTAAACAGTAAGTTAATAATAAGTTAAATAAGCAGAAATAATCTTCTGCTTATTGATATAACTTTGACTGGGACACCTGATTTCCAGCACACACAACATTGAGATATTTTTTCACTAAATACATTTTAAAAGCCAATTCCGAGAGGAGCATAGGAAAAAGGTTTGTACTTGACTAAGTGGTTACACATCTCACATTCACTATTAACCATGTGCATTTCTGAGAGCCCAGGGCTGAAGGATCCAACTCCACAGCTGATCTCAAGCTCTGCAGATTGCTGAGATCCCATTTAAGCTTTCCAGCCACAGCTGGAGCTCCCAGCCCTGTGCTGGCATGAAATGTGTACCCAGGTGGACAAGGATTCAGCTTGGGATAACCCTGGACTGCAAGAAGAGGTTCCTTAAACTGTGTCTTTCTGCAAGGCCATGGTTCAGCAGATCATGAGCCCTCATTTCCCCACCAAACCCACAGAACAAGGGTGTATGGCAGCTGTGAGCATCCCATGTACAGTTTTTCTTCTATATAAGGCCCTGTGCTTCAGACAGAGGAATCCAGTTAAAGTGTAATAGTAATAATGTCCATTTAAGTCACTAAAGCTTTTATACTTTTTTTTCCCCTCCTCCTCTCCCTGCTGCCTGTCCTGTGTGTCAGATTAGAAATACACAAGTGATTACGATAGGCAAGTATAACTGTATTTTGAAGGTACTGTCAAAAAGCATCAGCAAAACGCCCTGTTATAGCCCAGCTCATCTGAAATGATCTCCCACTGACATGAACACCACCAGTGCTGTGGTCTGCTGCCCTGGCATGGTGAGGTGGGGCTGTGCCAGCTTCCCCCAGTGACAAACCCAGCCCTGCAGATCCAGCATCGTTCCCCAGCAGCTGATGGAGCGCTCCCATGCCCACCTGTGCCAAGGCAAGGGCACACGCTGCCCTTTGTTTTATCGTGGTCCCTCCTCATAAATCAGCTGTGCAGTGAACCTCCTCTGGGCTGCCTTCAGCACTGATGGGGTAAATAGTAAATACTCCTGTATTTAGGGCCAGCAGTGCAAGGGCAGGGGTGAGGACAAGGAGCTTCCCCCAGCACCATCATGATCTTTGCTGCTCTGTGCCACGTGGGACAGGAACTCTGAGCTGCCGTGTTCAGGTCCAGCTGTGAACTGAGACCCTCATTTGCACTTTCTGACTCTTCCCTAACAAGGAAATCATTAGGATTCACTCTTAAAGAATGCTTTGCTCTTTTCCCACTTCTCCCCTTGGCTGCAGTGCCGACTGGGTTAAACTGTGTGTGCAGCAAGCATTTGAAAGAGGCGAGAGCAGCAAGCAGGCTTGTTATTCTTGATGAATAATGTAACTTAAGAGCTGTAATGCTTACAACTGATTTAACAGCTGCCAGCAGCCCCCGTTTAGAAAAGAGTGAGGCAATGCTTGTAAATTTGTCTTGAATCAGATTAATCCTCCCTGTTACCCTGCAAGTGGGAAATATTACTGCCCTGCCTGCTTGGTGGCACCCTCCCTGTGCTTTGATTTATCTGTGGCAATGGTAACTCCCTCAGAAGTTATTCAGAAAGTGATGCTACTGTGATCAATTCAGACTAGCACCCAGTTTAACAGGTGTCCACTCCCGAAGTTCAGAAGTAAATTCTAAACTCAGTGGATGATTAGAGGCAAGAAGGAAGAGTAATTCCCAGAGGTACAGAAGGACCTGTGGAGCATTTCCTAGGCGCCCTGCAATTCTCCCGTTCTGAATCTGCAGGGGGCAAAATAATTACCTAAAATTCAGATTTCACATTAAGCTGCTTAGCAGCCAGGGACAGAAATTCCAGACTTGTGGCTTGTAGGATGGTTTGTACCTATTAGTCTTTGTGTATCTGCAGTACTGGCAGCTCTGAAAAGAAGGTTGGTTTTACAGACATGACTTCTTAAAGAACTGAAATTGCTGTCAGCATTTCTTTCAACCCTCTTGAAATGATCAGATTTTTATATCACATTATAAAAGCCTAGACTGGCATTTAATACTGAAAATCTCCTGCTGCCCCCTGTTCCATGCACTCTCCAGTAAGATGTGGATATTTTTACCTCATTCTTATTACAGTCATTTCTGCATCTTTTACATCCATGGCACCACAAAATCAGAATAGGAGTTAGGGCTCATAGTGTTCTATTAAAAAAAAACAAAACAAAACCAAACCCTTCTTTCCATTAAAAAAAACTTTCTTCTAAAACTCCTGGTTTACCATGGGATCACCTCACAAGGTTAAGGCAACACAACCCCAAACCTCTGCAACTGCATCACAAAACTTCCAATGTAGTGGAGGAAGGAAAAAAAAAACCTCTCAGAAATTAGGAATGCTTATCCATGGTGGATTCCTTGTGCATAGCTAATAATCAACCATTTTAAGGAAGCTGTAATGGCAGCAATCACCAAATAAACCCAACCCGTTTTCACCTTGCCTCTGAAAAATGTGGGGAAGGATACAGTGGAGCTGCCCCTCTGGTTTTTTCCTACCCTTTGACTTCTTCAGGTTTTCTTAGAGAGAACTTTCACAGAAAAAAGGTCTAAAAAAGCAACTCGTGGCCCTTGAAAGGGCCACTTTGGATTAGGTATTCTGCCCCAGGTAAACTTTGTACAACAAAAACAATTTCAAAATAAGGCCTCTAAACAAACACTAAGTTGAATTTTCTACAGGACCATCAACAGAGGGAAGGAAATATTTAAGGGCATAAAGAAAACAGCAGAAAATGATCATGAAACAACAATAGGAGGAGAGTCTAAAATTTTTTTAATCAACATTTTATCCATCTAATTTCTATTATTTTCAAATAAGCCTCCTACCTGAGCATTCATTTGCACCAAGATACCACAGTCCAAGTAAAAAGCAGAAGCTGTGTGCAATACCTAAGTAATATCCCTCCTAATAGATAGGAAAAAATTACAGTGTTATTTTCACAGCCAAATATTCCACGAACTCTAGATTGCTAAAATAACTCAGTTTCATAAGTGCTCCTGAAACAGTTCCAACTTCAGCAAGAGCAGAGCTGGCCTGGATGAGCAGTTCAGAATCCATGTGATTGTTCAGCCTTTATTTCTGCTAAATTTACCCCTGGCTCTTTGGGGATGGGCTCGCAGGGGTAAGGCAGAAAAGGGCCACTTAAACCCTGCCAAGTTCAGGGGGGAAAAACTTGGAGTGCCAGCCTGGTTATCTCATTGTTAGCAGCAGGCAGCAGCAGTTTTAAGCAGCAAATTAATATGTTTGGGGGTTATGCAAAACGAGAATAATTTACAACAAATTGGTATCAGGAGCAGTTTTAATCAGCCACGATCTGAAAATCCTGAATTCCCATTAAAATAAATTGGAAATGCATTTGCTTCTACGTAGTCAGCTTTTGACTGCAGGAATTTTGAGTAGTGAAAAGAGATTAGCAGGGGCTTGGCTGTATCTGTAGACTTTATCTCTCTAATTATATATTTGAGACTGGTAAAAGGAGTACACAGAATAATGGAAAAAGTTATTAAAAAGTTGCTGTACAGGCCATTTTTTGTTGCCCACATATGGAAAAAAAGGATTCAACTCTGAGCCCAAGAGATCATCAGCTACTGAAGCAGGGACTAAGTTCAGAGGCAAAGAGAAGAAGTGGGGGAAATAAAAACCACTTTCCCTGGAAAATTGAAAGGGTTGTTTCCAGGGGTGACACCAGTGAAAGGGAGCACAATCAGTGATAAGTGATAAATCATTTATTATCACTTATTATCATTTATAAGTGATAAATAATGAGGAAAGCAGTTAAAGTTGATCTTGCCTCTGGGGAGAGAGTGGGAGTCCCCTCCAGATCCCTCCCTGCCCACTTCAGTAGCTCTGCAGTAAGGTCCTTCCTTCAGGTCCTCCTCAGGGACTTCTTGGATGGGCCTTTAAAACTCATAAAATATACTTTTGAACTATTAAATATTCACAAATAGAAAAGCAGACCACAAACAAGCACCTAGGATTGTTCACTGTCAGAAAGAGAACACAGGACTTGTCCCCATCCATTCTGGTAGGACTCCCCCACCTGTGGTGGTCCCTACATTTCACAGAATTACCCCAATATAACTGGATGAGCTCTATTTTTATCTTGCAGCAAAAAAAAAATTAAAAATCTCTGTGTGTTGATATTTTTCTTAGCTATACCTTCACACTTTAATCTGGCACTTTGTATTTTTATAGTTGGCAATAAGATAAAATCACCCCCTCTCCTCAGCAGCTGAAAAAATTATTTCTAATGCACACACCATAAGAGGCTTTTTGAGCATTTTTCTGTGTTTGTTTTTGGAGGCTTTATTTGGAGACTCACAGATCTTTAGCTTAGCAGTCATTTCTATCAGCTTATATTAAATAGCTGCTTCATCAATTCCAGTTAAAACCAAATTAGCCTGAAATTAAGCCAGGATCTATACAAGAGTAGCAGGAACTTGAATAAATCAATATCAAACAACAACCTCATCTGAAGCTAGACAGCTTGCTGATGTGCTGAACAAGAATATAAGCACTAAATCCAAGCAAGAGTTTCTTAAATCAGAATGATGTCCCCATATGTGTTTGCAATTATCTGATAAAGCTGTTCTCACTAATAGGGACAGCAGCATAGCTAAGAGAAAAACTGACACGGGGCCAACAGGATTTCCTGAGGGCCACAGATAAAAATCTCTGCTGAAACACATATTGCAAAATGACTGATTCTGGCATTTCTAACATTTCTGTGGAGAAATCTCAACACAAAAAGGAACGAGGCCAAACCAACACAAATTCTACAGAAGTAGATTTGATTATTTAGTTTCCGAATTTTAGGACAGCAATGTTGAGTCCCCATCTTGTTGTATTTTTCCATTCTCATTGTCTTCCCACAAGAGAGTCCCAGGACTTCTCTAGTTTTTTATTTTGCTTTCTTGTCCTGTGCCAGCTTTCCCACATTTGGTCTCTCCTAGCTGGGCACCTTAGAGTGCAGAATAAACCACACCAAAGAATCCCATTTGCTTCTCATTATGCTCCTCTTTTCCCTTTACCTGAGCAATTATATCTCCAGAACAACTTTCTGTGATTTCCTGAACACTTACTAATCATATATATATATATGTATGTATGTATATATATGGAGAAATATATAAAAACCAATAAATTAATGCACTAACATTAGTTGTGGGAATTTATTTGGGAGAAAAATGAATGCACATATTCCATTATTTACTGTTTTATAATCCTAAAGATTAACTATGAGAAAGCTAACACAGTCTTTTTCAGCATTAGTCTGTTGGTCTCCTGTAGCTATCTGCTGTTTAATTAAGCTAAAGAAGCAATGAAATCCCTTCATTATTCTTGCCACTAATTTTCTGCCTCCAATATTAAGACCCAGCATGGAAGAAACACAGTAACAACATTATCTGGTTTATTTGCTGGTGAACTTTGGGATTTATAATGGATGAGAGAATTAAATAAAAAAAAAAATTAAAAGAGAGAGAGAACAAGGAACAAGAGAGAGAAAGATGATCAGTTATAATAAAATTATTTGTTGCTTGATGAAACAAAAATAGTGAAGCTATGACCAGAACATCTTATATTCCTTTCCAAACTTTAAAAAGTAACACTGTCTTTGGGAGAAGGTGGTGACACTCCTGGTTTTGAGCTGAAGACTCTTGTTGTCAGACACGTCCAATCTTTCATCCAGTGGGGGAATTTGGTTCACCTACCCAGCACCTGGTGGTGAAGTGTGTGTGCACAGTGTTTATATCAAAAATGACACCAACCCTGTCCAGAGCAGCCTCCAGAAAATGCCACTATCTGTGTAGAAAGTCTCCATTTTTAAAAGTGCTTTCAACAGCGACCCAGAGGAATAGCACTGCTGAAATTTAACATTATTCGCAGGAGCCTAAGAGGTGTTCGTAAAAAAGTGAGGCAAGTGCAAGAGAAAAACGCCTGTAGGCAAGAAATTAAAGCTAACATCTTAAAAGATGAAAAGGAAACTACTAAAAACAAATAGTGTAATGATTTGGCAAAGGAGATTCTGAGATCATTCCAAGCAGAGGGCTCAGCATTGGATGTGACAAAGAACCACTGTGGCAAACCAGCAGTACTATCATGCAGTAACACAAACCTAAGTGCAAAATTACTCCAGAAGCTCTTTTTAAGCCCTTAACATCTCTGAATCTTACTTTCAAGCCTTGCCACGACATGGATTTATGATAAACAAAGAAGCAGGAGGACTCTGCTCCCTGTCAGGCATCAGTGGGAGCAGGGAGCCCTGGTTAGGAGCCACATCTGGGAGCTGGGAGGCTCCTCTGGCACAGTGGGGTTCAAATGGCTCAAACAGCTTTGTTCTTACCAGCTAAAACTCAAGTGTCTTGGCAGAGAGGCTGAGAAACGCTGCTGCAGCACTTCCCTACTCTCATCCTGGCAAGAGCTGCTGTTGTTGTTAATCTTTTGCTTTCCTAAGGACTAAATTCATTATTATTTTAAACAGACGTGGCAGATGCTGAACTGCTGCTATTCATGCATCCACACAGAGATAAGGGCCCCTCCTTTTGCCCAAGTGATGCAACTCCACTGAAAGTTAAAATCCTTCAATTACATCCTTTAGTCCTAATATTCTCATAAATAAGATCCTTTCAACTCCTGTCAAAAAAAAAAAAAAAAGGGGGAAAAAAAGAGAAATATTTTAAAGGCAGATTTCAGATTGACCAATGCTTTATCTACAATCTACTGTTCCTATTTTCAGAGAGGACAGTGAGATGCTTCAGTTTTAACTACCAATAGTAAAATAGATAAAAACAAGAGAAAAAAAAAAGTAACACAGACAAAACAAATAAATGCTGTAATAGAGTCAGGTGAATTAAAGCTGAAACACTTTATCTGGCTGGGGACAGTTAGGAGAAATTCTCTCCCTTTCTCTGATTATTTACTTTGTATGTCTTTGTTACTCCTAAAAAAAGGTGTCAAGGTAGCAGCAATGACAACCTCAAGCTCTTTCTTTAGAGCTGTATCACAAACAATCCAATCTTTACCAGTTAAATTCCTTCCTTTTCATTAACCACAGAGAAAATTAATTTCCTTTTTGATGCAGTAATTCCTTATTACATTGCCACTGTACTTTAGAAAGAGGCTGCCATGATGACACTACTAAATTAGGTTTACTTTTGAACCATTAATGTATAAAAAGGTTGTGTCTAGTTCTCATAAATAGGAGAAGAAAGTGTCAAAGCAAAAAACTAAGATAAAAACTCAACTATTCCCAAAGGAGAGAAGGGCAATCTTCAGCAATTTAAAAAAAAATAAAAATAGAAAGCTGAAGATGTAATTCCCATTTTAAAAATAAAGTGTTAAAGCCATTATAATCTGCCTCATGACAAGGGTACAGCTTGTCTCCTATGAAATTATGCAGTTTCTCTTTTGTGGCACTAAAAAATGAACAAATGTTCCCAAAACTGGAGGCATTTTACTTTTTAGGCATGGGAAAAAGAACAACTTATGGCACTCACACCACAGTTACACTAAACCTTTAGAAACAGGGAGTCTGGAAGTTGTACTTTCTGCCTCTCTAAAGGGAATCCTGGGCAAATATTCTACAATGAGAAGTTTTTTGGGTTTTTTTACAGTTATGAAGAGAGTTAGCAGGGACCTGCTGGAAATTCAGATAAAGAGCCATTTTGGCACTCTAATATACTGCTATCTTCCATTCATTAGGTGTTTTTCTCCTCAGCAGCATCCTCTTGAGAATATTTCTCTGTCTTTACATCCTTTGGATTGATGAAGCCACTATTTGATGAATATCTGGCCTGAAATATTTTGATATTTCTTGTTTCCTGTGTCACCTTTCCCAAACTCTGGCCACCATTCTGAGTTTCACCCTCCCACACTGAGCACTAATTTAATCTAAGACCAAAGGCTTCACACACACAGTGCTGGTCTCTGGCTTCCAAAAAGCTGCTTGCATGTACCTGGCAAGAGATATTTTGAAGGGAGACACTCTCTTGCATGAAGCAGTAATGAGTTGATGCCCACTGCTGCCCAGCCTGCACAAGAACTCAGTGTAAGTGGTGCAGCTCAACTTGCTGCATGTCATTTAACCATTAATAATTTCAAAATATAAGTCATATTAAAAAAAATATTTAAAAAAAACCCAAACCAAAGAAAAACTCAGCAAATTGCAAAATTCATTTAAAAAAAGTGAAAGGGTAAGTTCGTGCCTTCACAGATCCCAGCTCAGGATGCAGTGGAGGAACATCTCATGGTGAAACCCTGCATTTTTAAGAGGCAGAAATGCTTAGGCTTTCTCCTTCTTTCTATCTGAGGTTAAGATAAATATAAGGGTTAAAACTACACAGGGAAGTGGCTCTTTTTATGGGATTTCTTGTGGCAAAGAAATTAACACTACTTGGAGTGCTGACTGGTGCTATAGGACAACCAGAGTAATTAAAACAGGAAAAAAAAAAGGAAAAAAAAGGGAAATTTCACAAGGCTTTCCTTCATATAGCTCATTAACTCAAGCACTGGCAGGTGCCAGTATTAATTCTTCAGTTCCTTCTCCTTTATTTAGTCTCAGAAATAAGCCTGACTAAACACAGTTGAAAAGAAGCAATGGTGCAGGCTGCAAAGGCTTTGTAATTAACACCAGAGAGAGACAGATGAGAAAGTGCTGACTGCATATTACAGCATCTGAGATCACACCACACCACAAGAGCTGCCCAGCGAGAGAAAACCAGCAAACTTTGTAACAGAAGCATTAGTGCTGAGTGAAAGGAGGGCTCTGATTTATTTCTGCACACATCAATTAAAAACCCTCATCTCCCGAGAGGCTCTTACAAAGCAGAGGGACAGCAAGTGACAGCAATTCTCTACATCCAACCAGGAAACAAAAAAAACCCCCAAAAAACCATAACACCCCAAAACAAAATCAATCAAATCATACGTGTGTGGCTCAGCTGGGATGTCAGCACATTTTTTAAGATTTCATTGCCAGGCATCTCCAATTTATCTCCACTGGCTGGGCACTGGAGCTGTCACAGGGCAGCTCTGTAAACCTGCTCAGAATACATCAAAGCCCTTGTGAAAGGAGCAGGAGTTCATCAGGAGAGGAGGTGTTTCCATACTTCATGCCAGCCGGGCACCCACGTCACATAAATCAGCCCCAAACTTTTGGCCACGCACAACAAAGTTTCTTTCTCTTTGCTGCCAGTAAGTGACAGAGTTATGGAGTGCAGGAAATGCTCCTTGCACATCCATCTCATGCACTGGTGCACTTCTGGGTCCTCAGTGGTTTAATAACAGCTCTTCAGCCTAAGTACCTGGATTGCCTAAAAGGTGTCTGCCTAAAAGGTGTCTCCAGCACTGCAATCTCGTACTGATCTCATTATTCAAATGTTCTCTGAAAAATTCTAGTGTTTCCTCCCCTTTCCTACAGGCTTGGGCTTTTGTTCAGGACTAAAAGTGCCTTTATTAACATCTCTGAACATGCACCAAACTGTTCTGCATAATTAGTTCTGCGGGTTTAGAAAATGATGATTTTTCTCCCAGCCAGGCATCCCTGGAGTGCCTCGGGAATGCTAAAGGAAAGAGTTTGTTGTGGAGCTGGGATGTTTGCAAATGCTCTGCCCTTGGGGAAAGGCAAGGATTAGAGTTCTCAGAAGTGACAAGTGCCAACAATTGAACATTAGAGAGACCCTTCTGAAGGTGTCTCCTCGCAGCACAGGACCTGGGGAGTTGGTTTGCTCACTGCACCAAGCATTTTGCCTCCCAAATAAATAACTACAAACCCAACAGCAACGAAAGTGAGTCCACCATGGCCATGGACTTCAGTCTGACCCTCTGAGCATGCCACTTAATTTCACTCATTTTCCCAGCTTTGAAACCAGGCCTTCAGATGCCTCTGAGATGTCCTAAAGCAGAAAGCTTTAGGATTTCCTCATACTGGGAGGGTTTATCTGTGAAAAATCCTTCTTGTGCCTAAGGTGCTTGTTAAGCTATTAACATCTACAAGTAGTAGTTTGATTTATTTTAACTCTACTAGGCTCTTCATACACTGAATTACACTCTCTTACGTGGTCAAATGGCACAAATTGGATATTCTCATGGATGATGCAAAAAGGATCTGTTCTTTTTGCTTTTTATCCCATGGAAAAGTTACCAAAATGTGCAGCAATCCAGAAAATCAGCCAGGATTCCAAAGATTTAGCTTCCAAAGCAAACACTTGGGCTGGTAGGCTACATCCTATCTCCCATCATATTCCCCTAAAAGCAAAAGCCTTATAAACTTCATGTGGCCAGAAGCTGAACTTTAAGAGAGGACATTTATCCTTTTATAAAAATAATTCAATTGAAACTCACTCAATCATACACATATTCCAAAAATATGCTGAAATGTATTTTAAAAAATTTACAGATAAAATGTTGTAAATTATACTCAAGTACAAAAAAAAAAACAACATTCCCCCAAGGAACAAGTTCAAAAATGACAGGACCAGTTCATTCAACCCCAAAATTCAGCTTTGCCTGGGGATAAGGCAGAGCTCTTCTGTATTAAAATACAAACCTTTACCAGCAAACTCAACAAGACTCACAGTTCAGCCCAACTTTTTATTTCCTTATGTCTTCCTGAACAAAATCCTTAGAAATCTTTCTAAGGATCACCTTCCTAAGATGATTTCTGTGAGCTGTCACCATATTTCTGTAAATGCTTTAAAAGAAAAGAGGAGGTTAAAAGCTTTCCCCCAGTTAATAGACAGTGGTAGGAACTCCTGCAGACCTCTTGACACCACATATTTTACATCTGACATAATGACAAGTTTTCTGATGTTTAAGCTGAGGTCTTAATTTTCCACCCAGTATTTACACCAGAAAGACCCCGTGGCTCCCTGAAGGGTCAGCTGGAGCAAGGCCACGTAAAACACACATCCAAAGGCTTCTGGAACATCACAGTTTCATTTCTGAGTGAAGAAATATTCACAGTTTTGTCTTGGGGTGTGATACCACTCCTGTGTGTGGCTGTGGGGTGTTCTGAGTGCCCACAGAGAGGCCAAATCAACAGCTCTCTCCCCCCAAAGGAGGCTGCTGAAAAATTGCTTTAAAATTCACCTTTTTGCACAGCACACCGCTTTTTCAGAAATTAATTTTCTTCATAAAAATCATCTTCCTGGGAAAAGGTACCTGGTGGCAACCTCGTGGAAAATACATGAGTGTTCCAAGTAATTCTCAGCTATTAAAAGAGAGTTTTCACCCAGTTAGATCACTCAGAGGGAATCACACTAAAAGACATCCATTCTATATTGATGTAGTCCAGGGAGCAGAGGGAAAAGAAAAAGGTTTTAATGCTGAAAGGAATGACAAGATATATATATTAAGAAAAAAAAAAAAAAAAAATTGCCCATAAAGTTTGATTTTTTTTTTCTTTTTTCCCCCCCCAGGTCTCCATTTCCCCTGCACTGCCATAGGTCTTAAACTACACCATGCACACACACTGACATGTACACACCCTAATACCAAAACACCATCCTGACTTTATCAGCTTCATTTAAAAATAGCATTTTTCCTGCATTAACGATTAACACATTTTTCATAGCCGGTCATGGAGTGAGAGGCATCTCATTTACAACACTCTTTTCATTCTAAACATCTGCCTCAGTGGATGCCAAACACAATCCTGGGTATGTTCAGTGTTTAACTGATGAAATGCCTTCTGTGACAGAAATGGAGCACTGTGCTGCTGTGCCCTGTTGGCATTTACAGCCCTTTCCATGGGCCACCTTAAAAATCTGTGGAGAAAATGAAATGTAATACACAGGGCAGGCAAACACAGTGATCTTTGTAGGATGAGCACAATTTTTTCGCAGTTATATTCTTGAATGCCTGCACCAGCAACATTTATTCTGCAAGGAACTGGGAGACAAACAAAACCTTGCACTTGGTGCAGTCACAGTGGCAAAGACTGGAACAAAGCTCCAGTGTCACAAGTCTGAAATAATGTCCCACAGTTTGCTGCTGAAATCCTCCTTTTGTAAGCCTCTTTGCATTCAGGCAAGCATATGGGCATGCTGCAGTGGTTATAATCATATTTATGGCTAGAGGTGGCTTAGAAAGCTGTTTGATTGCTGTAAATGACACAGGGAGGGTCTGGGATCGTTGGGCAGCTCTTGAGTGTCATCTCCATCGTAAGGATGGGAATCTGCAACACCACATCAGTGTTGGGTTCCTCCCCTCTTTGTGATGCCTTTCCCTGGTCTTAAAATTAAAACCAAAACATGGTTTATGGGGAAAAGGAGTTTTTACCTCGGGATTTATTTCAGGATCCTTGGGTGCAGCACTTGGTCCAGGTGGAATGCCCTGAAATGCATGCACACCTCACACTGAAATACACACAATTATAGCCTTGCTAATTAGCACATCTATCAAAGATTCCCCAGTGAGAGGCTGGAGTGAAGCCCTCGTTGTGAGGAACCTTCCCCCTGGAAGGTACAAGTGTGGGGCTAAAAGCACTGAGAATACATCAAACTAGAAAAGAGTGTGTGAGAGAGGTATAAAAGAAAAAGCAAAAAATCATCCTGGCATCACTTGAAGCCCAGAGAGTCTCTGTTATTTCTTAGCTGTGGGAGCAAAGGAAAGGATCCTGGCATGCCCTGCTCTGGTTTCTGCTCAAGGTTTGAGACAGATGTGCTCTCCTGGTGTCGCAGAGCTATGGTTTGGGCAGGAACTCTGCATGCTTCCAGTTGGATCTATCCCCTAATAAGCCCTAAACCCTGTTCCCCAGAATTACCAGCTTGTTAAAGCTGCTCCATACCAAATTATGTCACCTGAGGGGTCACTCCCTCACCTGTAATCTGACATCTTCTACTCATGTTTATCAGGTCTAGGGAAAACAAACTGCTTGGCTACTCCTGTCAGAGCCAAAGCAGGCAAGCTGTCACTTCAGGATCCTGAGATCTTGTAAGAGACACAAAAATCATCCCTGTTGGAAGCCCAGCTAGCACAGGTAGAGCCTTTTAACCTCTATTAACCTCTACCAGGGTCACACCAAACTTGCTGTAAAGAATACAGATGGTGCATCATAAATAGCACAAGCATAGTTTGAAAATCTATAATTCATCTCAACTGCGAGTTAAAAGAATGATTTCTCAATTTCAGTACAACAAACACTTTCCCATTCTGGCTTCTGAAAAGGCACTTAACACCTGCACAGACAGAGCTTTTTTCTTGAATCATGGCCATTTGATGGAGTTATGTAAGGTAGCCAGTGCCAGGACAACTGGCACATTTGCATTTCATACAAATCACTTGTGCTAAGAATATGCTCACACATCTACAAAAAAAGCAGAAATAGGGAAAAGAAAGAACTCATCAGCAGAGATCACATTGCATGGCATTCAGTCACACCACAATTAATGTCCAAGCCATTGCTATCCATCCACATAAGAGTTGGGTACCACAGTCAGGGGACTGGGAGAAGAGCCAGAGGGACTCAGCTCTCCCAAGGATCCCAGGGAGCCAGAAATGCAACCACACAAAAGGATTTATCCATGAGACTTCTACTTCTCACCTTTTAAAGGGAAAAAAAAAAGAAAAAAAAGAAAAATCCAATAAAGCCATTATTAAAGAGATCACCTAGACAGCCATAATAAAAATAAATATTTTTGTCTCCCAAAATGTCACCTATGACATACCTCACATTAGAATCTTGTACTACCCACTTCAGAGAAACAAAAACCAAAAGATCAAAAGATTTTACTCTTTGATGAGTGGAAGATACTAATCCCAACCATATTAAATTACAAAAGATGTTCTTACATCAAGCAAGACGCCAGAACCAAATATTTAAATCAATCATACAAATCAAGAAAAGCATTAAGAAGTTTATAATAAGAAAACAATAAAAACTTCTTTCTGCTAAGCTTTCTCTTTTGCTCTCCTGCAGGATAACCTGGGAATTAAATTGGGAAGACTCTGGAATGTATGTTGAAAATAAACTATATTGAGGTTCTCAATACCATTCAAAATTATTATTGTTCAACTCAACTATTATTTATAATTGCAGTGGTTTAGCTATTACAAAACTAAATCCAGGACTTGACCAGAAAAATAAACACCACTCTTCACTCTTCTGGAGTATTTTATCAGTGTTATGATTTACTGATAACAGGAAAGTTTCCCAAGAACTAGAGATTAAAATTTCCCAAGTAGTTTTAGATGCTCTTGTTTAGAAATGAAGTTGTAAGTTTAAAAAACAATAGCATTTATGTC
Source organism: Erpornis zantholeuca (assembly GCA_013400515.1). Classification (NCBI taxonomy): domain Eukaryota; kingdom Metazoa; phylum Chordata; class Aves; order Passeriformes; family Timaliidae; genus Erpornis; species Erpornis zantholeuca. The sequence continues at coordinate 113,457 of VZTN01022260.1, forward strand.
AATTAAGTTTTCAATTTCAAACCATTACAGATTGCTGAACATCACTGGAGAAGGTCCTGGAAGGAATATCTATAGAGGAGATACACTAGGGACTCAGAAATTCATGAGGAGTAGAGTATGGATTATATCATGTCAGTAACAATTCTTCTCATGCCCACGTGAGTCATCTCACAGCTTTTGTCTAAAGAACATAATTTGTAAAATCGAGCCTAATTAGAGATTTAGGAACGAGAAACTTTCCTTTTATTGGTAATCTGGAAAATAGAGCACAAAAATAATACTAAACTTGGCACACCAAGTTACCATAAAAAGCAACAATTCTGTTTCCTCTCTCTCTCTCTTTGTCCTGAGTTTTCATAGTGTGTTCAGTCATCAAACTTCCTCTAAAGCAGAACTACTCTGATGCAAGACAGCACAAGCCAATCTAACCACCCTCTTTATAAAAAGAAAAAAAAACCAAAAACCAAAGTCAGGCTGACACTCCATCTAGAAACATCTCTCCCAAAATGGTATATTGGATGCAAAAATGGAAATTGTCCTCAAATTAAGCTTATTAAACTTCTAATTTTAAAATGAAGCATCAATTACTTGTCAATCTCATTCATTCTTCACAAGACATTAGTGGAAAATTTATTAGGATATTGAAATCCTAATGCATCTTATTGCATAACTGAGAAGTAAATTTGCAAAGAGCTTCAAATAAGTAACTTACAGGAGTACTGGATCCCATATATAAATTTGGAGTAGATATTTTCTATTAAAATAGAATTTTTTGAAAGTGTCATGATTTTAGGAGCTTCCATTTACTACCAAGTTAATCCCAGAGTGGGTCAGGTTGGAAAGGACCACATGGGGTCCATCCTCCCTGCTCAGGCAGGGCCATCCCAGAGCACAGGGCACAGGATTCCATCCAGAGGGTTCTGGAATATCCCCAGGGAGGAACAGTCCCCAGCCTCTCTGGGCAACCTGTGCCAGAGTCACCTGCACTGTGGAGATGTTTTTCATATTCTTCTCTTCATTTAAGAAAGATAAAACAGTGTTTTTTCATGTCTAAACATCACCTTATCAGCATCTGTAACATGCTTAGGAATGCTTGCATGAGAACGATGTTCAGACACATCTGATGCCTTAAATGGCTCCCTGGAAACAGAGAGCAGAGAGGAATAAAGGAATCAAGGAGGGATTGATTGGAAAGGCCTTCAGAGGTACACTCTGGGCTCCAGAGGCTCCTGCCTCAGTGCATCCCAACATGGACAAGGACAGCTCACGAGTTTAAAGATTCAAAGGCTTTAGCACCAAAGACAATCTGCTCACCAAAGCAGCAGCAAGGTTTCTTGGATGCTGAGCACCCTAAGGCTGGGCTTTAAAACCTGCAACAAGGCCACTTTGCATTTTCTGCCACTCTTTTAGACATTTGGACAAGAGGACATTTGCTTTGTTGTGTACCCTGGGTAGCTGGGACCCTGCATGGATGACATTCAGTCAAAGATGGAGCAAGGCATCCAAGAAACCTCTATTTCCACTTGCCAGCTGCAACTTCTCTTTTCACCACCTCCTCCCTTTTTATCACTTCTACATGCTAGAGCTAAAACTGGGTTTCTGGAGGCGCTCAAAGCTGGCTGCACTAACCACTGCCAGCAGCTTAACTTCGGATGTTCCAATAGCTCACAAAAATCAGCTGGCTGAAAAATAGGAAATACCCAAAGAAGAGTTAATTCCCAGACTCCAGAAGAATTGAAGTGCTCACAGAAAATCAGTAAATGAGTAAGTCAGCAAAGGAAAGTCTCTTCATTCTGGCTGGAATTGTAACATACAGACCCTGGAAGGCTGTACAAAAAACCCAAAATGAACAACAAAAAAAAAAAACCCAATGAAGGCTTCAGTGTCTGTGTTCTGAAGGCAACATTTACCCATCAAAACAGTCATTATTAATAGTAGAGCCCACATAACTTATGAGAAGTATACTTTGACAGAATTTTGTACAGTTTTGGCACAGAGGCTTTGTTCAAAAATAGATTTTACCATGACAGATGTCCTCGCACGCTTCAAAACCCAACAGTTCCTACATGCAATTCCAAATGATAAGGAGTGAAGGAGAAATGGTGTCAATCAAACCCTGCATTCCAGCTATTGTAAAACTTGCACAGCATATGACTAGCAGTGTGCCAGAGATCAGTTCCCCAAACTCCACGCTGCAGGATCATTCCTGCCTCGTGCTGCTGGGGTCTCAGCTGGATCTCTGGTGCTCTTTGACATGTAGCTGTTGAAAACAGTGCCACATGAATGCAAAGCAGCTCATAAAATATTACCAGTGTCACACGCTTCTCTCTCTCCTTCCTGGAGTTTATAATTCCCATAGTATGTGAATATCACAGCCCCACCTAGATCTCTATAGGTTAAATAATATTTTTTGCCCTTTTCTCTTACCAGCACATTACAAAAGTCAGTATTTTTTTTACTCAAATCACCAGAAACTGAACATCAAAACTGCAGGTAGTAATTAGAACATAAAAAATATTAAGGCAGCAGGTAAATATTCAATTATAGACTTGCTTTTATGCTGTGAGTTAGAAACTATCTGATGAAACTCAAGATGAAGGCCTAGGTGGCCTTTATTTTGTGCTGAAGCTCCAAAATATTCCAGCACTAAAATCTGAGTGCCAATACAAATCACCTGCTTTGGAGTGCTGAGAAGAGGTAACTGTGCCAATAAGGTTTTGGTTCAGTTGCTGTTTAACCTCCATTTTACTCAAGCTGCTTTAATTCAATTTTTGTTTGAGAAAGAGAAAAATTTGAGAAAATCACCTGAAGTGACATTTGGTTAGGTTTGCTATTCCATACTTGGAGGAAAAAAAAATTTATGCCTAAATTCCTGAAGAAACTGATCCCTGGAGGCTGATCTGCTGCAGTGCATCCTCCTCCTGGGAGAAGTTCTAGAGGAGGTGTACTCACTTATTTAAGATCTGAGTCTATTAACTGGTGTGGAAGACCATGGTAAGTCAGAAAACCTCTGCTGAACAAGCAGCATGTGATGAAATGACCAAAACCAACACAGCTTCCCTGTTTCCCACCTTTAATTTTTGTCTTCAACTTGCACGTGTTGCTTTGAGGCTAAACTTCTCAAAAATTTGGTTTTCCTGGCTGCCCATGGCAGGAAGAAGAACCAAGGGGTCAGGTTCACTGACAGTGCATATTTATACCCGTGGTTTCCAATAATTCCACATAATTTTACTTGGTTCCTCTCTGAGGTGGTTGATCAAAAGGATAAAAACCACACAGCGAGCACTCCACCACCTTCACTACTCATGCCAGGTATCGACCTGAACTGCAACCATTCCTAAAAGCTGCTCTGATGGGACTTGGGGAAAAAAAACCCCAAAAAACATCAGAAACCTGACACTCTGGGAAAGAGCCATTCCCTCCAGGACAGCTCCCTGAGCCGAGATCGATGGGGACAGAAACATGGCTTGTCCCTGCTGCAGTGCTTTGATTGGTGTGAGCTGTACAACAGGCAGCAGAGACAAGATGACAATGTGTCCCTGCTCTGCTTCACCAGCCCCTGGCAGCTTTCCTATTGATCTGCAATTGAATCTGAGCAGCTCTCCCTGCACTGCTGATGGGAGGATGCAGATGTGCTGCCCAATGCAATGCTCCCCTCACTACAAAGGTCTCGACTTTCTAGGCATATCTGTCTCCATTGCTGTGAGATTTCTGTGCAATATAATGCTGTGCCAAAAGGATTCCAGAAGCATTTCCAGAGAGTGAATAATAAATAGCATAAGTAATGCTATTTATTAACACATTTAATGCCACTTCATGCTTTTACATGAAGGTCAGGGCTACCTTTTAGGTGTTTCTTAGTTTGCCCTGTCCTTGCCAAAGGATGGAATGCAGTAGGTCAAGACACCTTGTCTCACTAGGTAATAATAAAATCCTTTTGGGGGATTTTATTAAGTTGATGAAATATACACTGAGAAGGAAAAAAAAATCCTCAGGGAATTTGAGAAAAACAACTGTAGTTAGTAATTTTTAATTCTCAAATATAAGAATAGGATAGGAAAAAAATAATCTAGAGGTTACTTAAATCTGCAAAACAGTGTTATTGTCAAGAAACAACACTTGCATTGATTTAAAAGGAATGAGGCATACTTACTTCATTGAAGCAATACATTCTTCTTTTAAACCATGCCCACAAAGATTGAAAAGGGAATATTTATTTTTCATCTTGCAGGTAATTATGCTTGATATGCTGAACAGTTTTGCTAATTGTCTCTGTACTCAGTACTCATGTATTGCCATCTTACCTGGCTTTAAAATCTTTTAACTGTAGCTTAAGCTAAAAATGATTGAGGACAGCCAGCAGCACCTAAAAGGCATAATACACCCCTCAGGTATGCTGTGGAGGAGGCTCCTTTGGCACAAAAATCTTTGCACTTCTGCAGGACACTCCTGAAGATGAATGCCCTCATTTAAGAAACAGTGGGATGTCACTTGTGATCAATTAGCAAAACTCCTATGTGTACAATTGGCTGACACACCAGCTTATTTCACTGAGCAAATTGAGCCATTCCTCTGAATTTTCAGCTCCATTTAGCCTAGGCATTTATTAAACTAATCTTTAAGCCCTCAACCAATCATCTACGGAGATCTTTTTAAAAGGAGAGTATAAAATGAATTAATGATGGAAAGCTCATGATGTTTCCTTTCTAAATTAGGCATATCTGCTACTTTTATCTGTAAATATTACAGCACAGCAATTGTACCTCGTTGACCTTTACCATCTTATCCCTGGAAGACAAGCAGAGTGTAGCTGTCGTAGCAGACAGGTCTGCACAACCTTTTAAGGATATTGCTTACTGCTTGGAGAAGAATCTATACCTGACTGATAACAGTTAGCTTCTCTAGTCAGAAATGGCCACTTTTATCTTAACAGCAAGGGATACATTTCATCAGGAGGAAGGTCACTCTTCCCAGTTACAAACATATAAATAAATAACAACAGAAAGCATCTTGCCCCTCGTCAGAAACCTTTTAGGCTTTGACTTTTAAGAGGCGAAAAATGGACTGAAGGCAACTCACGCCTAATGAATATTGATGTCAGATAAACATCTTGGAAGTGCCCTTGAAAACCTGCATAAATAGTTTCACTTAGTTTGGTTTTAGTTTTAATAAAGCTGCTTGTTAAAGAAAAGGAAATCTGAAAGCTACACAAGACAGCACTTGTGGGAGGAATGACCTCTCAGACAGTGCTCTCTGCATCACAGAGCCCCACAAAGGCTCATGCCAGATCCTGCAGCCCTTTCTGTGCCTAACAAAAGCAATCATTTATGAATGAGGGCAGCAAATAATGATAAAGTCAACAGGTACCACATTTCAGTTCCTTGCTGACATTAAGTGAAATTTACCTTTGTGTCTCACCTGAGAAGCTCCTTGGCTGCTCAAAGTAGCAAATGACAGCAACATCTGGAGTCAGAGCATCCCTTCTCTATCAAATCTTGCACCATATTCTGTCTTAAAAGGTTACTTGATGGGGGCTTAACCTTTTGGGTTGCAAATATCCATATTTAAGTGTACTGAGCAGAATATTTTAAGGGCAATTGTAACAGTCTGGCTGAGACTGTCATGTTATTACATGAGATATTCATGTTATTACATGAGATATCCATGTCATTACTCGCTGTTCCTCCACATTTTACCCAAACATGAGTTTGCTCATACCCACCAGGGCAAAAGACAACAGATAATACAGATACTATACGTGACACTGCCCAGAATCACAACACAACCATTGAGGAAAGCAATGGGGAATCTGGAATGTCCTCCCACTGGGCTTACACATGGTATTGCACTCAGTGAATGAAAAACTGGATTGTTTCACTGGAACAGACACAGGGAGCAGTGGAAACCCAGAGCTGCAGAGGTTTTCATTTAATGAACTTGGTGCACTAATCGTGTTCCCATAACTCATCCTGACAGGCTGACTTCCCACCTGAAAGAAGGCAGCTTCTTCAACCTGAAACCACCTACAGAGCCAACCACATGCTCCCTGCTGCCTTTATTCCAGAGGTATGGCAGGCTTGGATACTGCTGGGGAACCAGCAGAGAACTGGAATAAAATCAGGCAATATGTCTTGAATCATGCTCCAGCATGGGATTAGAAACACACCTTCAAAAAGGGAAAGGTGGCCAAGGAAAGTTCCCACAAATCTGTCTTCAGGGTGATCTTCGTTCAGCAGCAAGGCTGACAAAGTCCATTTTAAAAGGTTTCAGGGGAATTAAAAGGTGTTATTGCAAAGAGACATTGTAAAAAGTATAAACCCAGCGTGAAGCTTCTAAAGCAAAACCAAGCACCATTTGTGAATCTTTTCGTTGTTGTTGTTTGAACAGTGAAGACAGATAACCCAGAAAAATAAGGTGCTGCTACTTTTCACATACAGATTAAAAACTTTGTGAACTGAGCTGAAACTTCCAGAAACAGCATTGTTGAAATATCAATTGTATTAGGCTAGCAAAAAGAAAAAACAGCGATGCTGTGAGTTTCTTTCTGCAATTTGTGTTTAGATTTACCAAAAGTTCAGGTTTGTAACCTTCTCCTCAACTACAAACCATTTTTCATCGACAAGTCACTTTCTTCCCCATTAGAAAAGGACAGACAGAAGTGTCATGCCCTGAAATTAGATCAAAGCTTTGAAAATAAGAACTGCCATGACTGGTTGTTCTTTCTACAACAGATACTATTCAGAGTGGAAAAACATTTTAAATTCTCCTTTCTTTCTTGCCTGACTTCATTGTCTCCTTATTTTTCAACCTTTATTTTATGTACTCCAGGAGCTCTTGCTCTCTACAGCTCTGATTCAGGAAGTGTGTTTAAAATATACTTTAATTTAAGCACGTACCTATATCCTAAGGGGCAAGGCATATATTTAAGTGCTATTCTAGATGAATGCCTTTTTCCCTCCTCTCTGCCATTTTTATCCCCTGGAGGGTCTTTACCAGGTGAAACACAGATCCAATTGTGTTAATCCAACTAATTTAGGGTTTATTCAGACAGGATCAAGACAATTCTAAACCCCCTGCTGCTTAAAAACTTCTGTCTTTTATCATGTTGTTACTGCAAATTAGTATTAAATGTAGATGAACTAAACAGGTATTTAATTTCTGCTCTTACACAGTTGGAAAAAAAAAAAGGTAAACAGCACTGATCTGCTGCTATTAAAGGAATAAAATTAAAAAGGAAGCCCTTTTTGATCTTAGGTCCCTAAAATCTGGAGAAATAAAGATCCATATTTGAAATATGAAGTGCTAAGAAACTGTAAAAAGCTGACAGCTCATTACTGCAAAACAGTAAAAGGCTCTGTGTGAAAATCTACAAGGTAGGTGGAAATGCTTCCATAATTTAAAAAGAGTCAGGAGAAGGTGATAATTTTAAAATGCAACTATTTGCTAGCAATATTATCACTCTGTGAGATGTAACCACAGCCTTGGAACTGTTATCCTGACAGGCACATTGATGCAAACACTTGCTTTGAGAAATTGTTGGCTCATATTCTCATTTCATCATCTAATCATAACCTCGCTCCTAAGGAAAATACAAACTCGCAGACAAATGCTTTGCTCCTCTGATGTGACTTCAGTGCCACTTCCAACAGCTCCTCCTGTCCTTTCTGCTGAAGCAAAGGATGCTCATCTACAAATGGGGAGTCTGCATATTTTTAAGATGTTCAGTTCTGTGTCTTTCTAAACTAAACAAGAGTTGCTTATTTGCTCAAAAATAAGCAACCCGAAAATTTGACATTTGGGAGGTTTTTGAGTAAAACCATTACTGTTAGAGCTGTCTGGAATGAAATACAGCTCAGGTTTGTGGCTCATGAACTCACCCCTGATTTTTTTTTTTTTTCTATCCACGTCTTTAAGGGATTATTTCAATTTTTAGCCTTCCATTCAATGACAAAAATACCTCAGCTAGAAAATCCACAGTGGGACCTTCCCTTGAAGACAAGGGCCTGCTTTTCCCAGGAAGAGATGACCCTCAGCTGCCAAGCCTGCTGATATCCTGCTGTACAACAAATTCCAGCCTATAAAATTCCAGAGGAAGAAAGGTCAGTCCTTAGGACAATCAGTTAAAAAATGTTGTTGCCTTAAAAGCTGCAAGTTTAATCCTTCAATGCAACCCTCACTAAATACAAGCAGAGAGAGCACATAATGGAAAAAAAGCTGCTGTTACAGCCTTAGCCAAAACATGATCTCCTGGAATCCCTGTAATAATCCATGTTCACATTTTGCAAATTAAACAGTAACTATGAAAACAAGCTTGAAATAACATATCTTAAATCAGAGTTTCCATTTCACTTAAGTGCTTGCACTTTGTTAAACATCAGGGACATTAACTGCAGCAACATCACAAGTGCACCTAGTAAAACCTCAGCTGTAATTGCTTGAGAGAAGAAATAAATTTCAGATCAAATATTTTACTTCAGACAAAAAAAAGAAAAAAAAAAAGAAAGAAAGAAAGACCTGTCAGATGACAGAAGAGAAGAACAACAAAGCTTTTGAAATACTCATGCTGGATGTGAACTTTAGCACTTATTTGGGAACAATATGTGGGGAAGCAACAGGGGTAGAGTATTTAAAGATTACAGATGAAAATTAATTGTCGTGCTTGACTCTTCAGTTTAAAATAAAGAAAATTATTTATTGCCAGATATATGTAAATCCATCTTTGGTTATTTTATTTTTCTAACAGGGAGTAAAATGACAATGGTGTGGATTAGTACCACAGCTGCACTCCCTCAGAACATCACTGACTTACAGATATGCCTTTTAATGCAGAATGCTCTCTTTAGTGTTGCAGAAAAAAAATACATGATTTCCTGAATTCTGTGGGAACTTTGGCTTCCTGAGAGCACCATTTAGCTTACTCTCATAAATCTTCCTACCAAACACAGAAAGCTTAGGAAAATTCACTCTTACTTAATCAAACTTATAAAATAAGGTTTTTTTAAAACAACATCCAAGCAATTCAGCCAGGTCCCTACCCTTCACTGCTGCTTTCAGCTCCTGCTATTTTTTTTTTTTTAAATTTCAATTTATATGTGAAACCACAGTATCAAAACCAGTAGAGCACAAGTCACCTTTGCATGGATTGCTGTTCAGGCTTTAATCACATGCTGTAAAAGACATACAATAACACTCTCCTCACTGGCAGGCAACCATTTAAAACACATCTCTTCCATTCGTTCCCCTTGTTGCCTTTCCCTGGTCTTAAAATTCAAACCAAAACACAGTTTATGGGGAAAAGGGGTTTTTACCTTGGGATTTATTTCAGGATCCTTGGGTGCAGCACTTGGTGCAGGTGGAATGCCCCAAAAATGCATGCACACCTCACACTGAAATACACACAAATCTAGGCTTTGCAAAATTAACATATTTATCAAAGATTCCCCAGTGAGAGGCTGGAGTGAAGCCCTCGTTGTGAGGAACCTTCCCCCTGGCTGGGCCTGGCTGAGGTTCCCAAATGTGTTCTGGAGAGGCCCTTGGTGTCTGGGGCTCCCAGGATGTTTGCTCTCCTGGTTTAACGGTGCCGTGGGGCTGAGCTGAGTTCTCAGCCTTGGGGAGGTACAAGTGTGGGGCTAAAAGCACTGAGAACACATCAAACTATAAAAGAGTGTGTGAGAGGGGTGTAAAATAAAAAGCAAAATTCATCCTGGCATCAGCCTTTTTCCCTCCCTGGAAGCACCAGTTTGGGGCAGGTAGGATGAGGATCAACGAGCCTGGAGTGCTGGATGGATGTGCAGCCCCAGCGTGGCACGTGGCTCTGATAAGATGAACCTTATCAAAGAGCCTTTCAAGCAGCTCACTGTTCTCTTGGCTGTAGGTCTGGTGGGGTCAGCATCACCATCACAAAACCTCATTGTTGGCCACTTGTACTTGGGACAAAGGTGGCCACAAGCACAGGAGTGACTCTGGGTTTGCAGGAGTGAGGCTGGATTAAGAAAGAAATTTATGGCAGCCAGCTCAGAGTGCTGTTAAACAATTCAAACACACACAGAAAACCTGTGAGAGTGCCAGAGTCAGAGAACTTTTTTCCCTTTCAAGTGGTTCAAATTGATTTTGCCCAAAGCAGTGGCAGCGTCCAGGAGCCAAGGAGCTCCTAAATGTGGCTCGGTGCTGAAGAGATGCACAAGAACAAATTTCCAGTGCTACATTTAATCCTCTCCAAATTAGGCATGAAGCAGAGTTTGCAGTCTTGCTGTGCTTCTCAAGTCCCTTCAATAAAAAGGTAATCTATAGCTCATTATAAACAATACCCAGAACAAAGAGGGGAGGGGAAAAAAGAAAGGAAAAGAGACATTTCCTCCTCATGTCCAATGGTTCTCAAGGGAATTTCCATGTGACTACATGTAAGATTATATCCCCTTTACAATAGCCATAGTTTCAACAGTGAAAGTATCCTGTTAGCCCTTGGGAAGCCCTCTTGGGACTTCAAAGAGCAGATTTTGAAGTTACTTGCAAGCATCATTGTGCAAAGGCTAAAGCCATCTAGAACAATTTTCACATTCCCATTTCACTTAGCATTAACTTAGCAATATCAAGGATTGCTCTATGAAAACTGTGGAGAAAGCCAGCAAAGAAAATGCAATTCATTTGTTTCTGTTAGACATTTGTTTATGTTTTTTTTCTTCTCACTCCACAAAAGGTTTCCTGAAAACCCTGGACAGAGCCAAAGCTTTCACTGTTCAGTATCAGTGACTGCACAACTTACTTTAGAATGTCATGTTCCCAAAGAAGGATCCTAATTATTTATTCCACATTTACCCTGCCCTCACACACCTCCCCAAGAGAGATTACAATGTATTTAGGAATAGAAAATGTGGCTGTGTGAACAAAGAAAGTATCATTAAGTTATTCCTCACAGATAGCCACAACCAAAGCCTATTCATAACCTTTATTCATCCTTTTGAAAAGCATCATTTTAGCAAGAGAACTCTTCTTCCAGGGGAAGGTTCACTTGTTAAAATTAAAGGGATCACCTGCAAAAATATTAAAAATAGGTTTCCTCTCTTGAACTCAGGGCCCAGGAACTTTGCAAAGCTTTCCTCTGTTATCTCAGTCATTATTAACTTACAGATACGCTTAACACCTAAATATTTGTACAGGAAAAAGAAAGGGAAAAAGGAGCAAGCAGACAGGGAGAGAGCAGCTGCAAAAGGGACCAGCAAAAGTTATGATGCAAGGCACAGCATCCTCAGTGATAGAGCTCCTTCCTTTTTCTACCCCTGTGTGAGCCCATCATGTTATTTGGGCATCACAAAGAGGAACTAAATTGCAACTGCAGTGCTCTCACCACAATAGGGACCATTAGCTCCTTTGTGGAGATGGAATACTGAGGGCCAAAAAAAAAGTCACCAAAACCATCTGTAGAATATGGGAAGGGGATTTGGTAGAGTTGCTCAAACCCTTGAAAATAAAGCACTTTTCTTCTGAAACAACAGCAGCTTGGCCATTAGCATTTCAGCACAAGCTAAAAACGCATAATTCCGTGCCATTCTGGGAGTGAAAGAGAGTTTGGCAGGGCTTTCTCTGACTCAGCCTAGTTAATACCAGCAGTGGGAAGGGATTCAAGTGTTTTCCTTCCAGTGATTCTGCTGGCATAAATGTTGGCATTTTTGCCAAGCAGAAAAAGGCAGGAAGTTGTCTTCCTGCCCTAAAGCTGCCCCATTCCAGCCTCAGGTGTATGAGTGACACAGGAACTCATTGGAAGTAGGAGTCATCAACACTGAGACAGACAGAACAAGTAGTTCTTATTTCATCTCTAGCTTAGACATTTCTAAATATGTCATTAGCAATTTTTGCTATGGATTTCCTTCCTTTCTTCTTTTTTTTTTTTTTTTTTTTTTTTTCAATTACTAGAATGACTATGAAGCAACTGAAAGTGAAATACTTAATGCCATAAGCATGCTGGTCTGTTTCTGAATGGACTTCAAGGCTCCATTCCATACAGGAGATCAGTAAAATGTCTGAACAGCCTCCACAGGTGCATACAACCGAAATAAAATATTGAGAATGGTCCATTAGAAAATTCTTAGCACAGTAGAATAAACAAACCCCTTTGAAGAACATCACTCAGCTATTTTCACAAAGACACGCTGATATCTGGAGGGTCTGGGTTCAGCCTAGAGTAGCTGTGAGAAACAACAGGGGAGTGAAATTCTTCTGTCAAAATGCAGACCACATAACTCTCCAGCCATCGGAGATTTTCTCCAACCTCCTTTCTGGTTTTATTCAAGGATTTGGATGAGACTTATAAAATATCTTGAAAGTAGTCAATGACTTCATAGCAGAATTATGCCCTGCATTCACACCAAGGCTCCTGCAGACCACTGAAGACTGAGAAGAGCTGCACAATCAATGCGTAACAAGCAGTGAAACCTGAACACTTTGATTTTTCACATTCCTGACTGATGAGGCTTCGGGCAATTCAATTTATCTGTAAAAAGAAACCAGCTGGCAGCCAGAAAGCCCCTGGGTTTTGCACTTAAGTCCCTCCTTCCTTATCCATAGGCGCCACAGTCCAACAGGTAGGCTGCCTCTGGATGGGCAGGATGCCTCCTTCTCCCCGCAGCCAGGAGGCCCCCAGAGGGATGGAAAGAGGGTTAAGGATGACTCTGTGTCCCAGAAAAGGGAGGCAGACCAAAGGCAGGGAAGGCTGAGAGAAAAGGGACAGAAAGGACAACAAGCACTGCAGCATGGTGTGGTACTTGCTTTGCTTTCCCCTATTTCAGGGCATTCCCTAACCAGACATGGGTACAAAACTCGTGTCACAGGTCGGATCTAAGAAGCTAAAACAGGTACTAGAAAAGCCTCATGTAAGGCCCAAGGTAAGAGCATGGAAAGTTTCACCAAAGCTGCTGAAGGATAAACCAGAGCCCATAAAAACAGGCAGAGCCAAACAGCCCAGGATGTTCTTGCTAGACACAGACACCAGTCCCAAAGCACATCTTCAGTGGCACCACATCACAAGTGCAGTGTATTTTCCCTTTATTTGTCACAGAAACCCTCGGAAGTGTTCTGGATTTAACCAAGCAGCGCTGTCCTGCTGATCCCCTCCCTGTGAGTGCCACGCCACAGCCTGAGCCCAGCAGTTCCTGACACTTATTTCCTCCTCCATCATTCCTCCTCCACGATTTCCACTGGGAATTGCAGCGTGGTTGCTCATGGAGGATTTGCTGACTCCTCTTTTTCTTTTTAATGAGAATATCCCAAGGCCCCAGGAAGCCTATTTCCTAGATCCATAGAAACTGGAGATGGAAAAGACCCAGGTCATCCACGCCTTTGCTTGCCCTCCCTCCTTCCCCATTTGTCCAGTGTGTGATTGTTTCCTACAAGGTATTCCTCCCCTGCCTGCTGGCTTGGTAATGTCTGATTTATCCACGGCGTGAAATCAGCGCAGATAATTAATGACATGCTTCCAGTGAATGCACAGCACACTGCCTACCCACAGCCCCAGCTCCCACACCAGCTAACAGCCAACCCAATTCATTTACAAAGCAAACAATAATGTTGCTCACCAGCTCCTTAAATTACTTCTGGAGGGGCCTTGAAACATTTTCTGTAACTCAGAATTTGGCATTCTGAGGATAAGGTTACTTTTTCCCACTGATGCAGTTTGATTTCTGCTAATTTTCTGCTACATGTTTTACTCAGTTTCATTTGCAATTTAGTTACCACAGAAAAAGAGTAGTCTCAGGGTCTGGGTTGTATTTTTTTTCCCCTCTTCTCCTCAGCTTCTACCAACAAACCTGGCTGGGTTGTCATAGCAAGAGAGCATAAAATATATCTTAGCAATGAATAATATCAGAGGAAAAGGATGCAGGCAAGAGTTTCACTTATCAAAACTCTCATCTGGCATTTTGTTTTAAATATTTTTTTAAAGGTCAACTACTCTTGAAGGACTTTAAAGGTTGAGCAGGAAGATCTCAGTATTTGCCATAACGTTATGGATGGGGAGTTTGACAAATTACAAGGTCAGTAATCACCATTTTCACTTTGTTCAGTTTTGCACTTGCTATTTACACTCCAGACCACAAAAGGCACATAAGTTTTCTCATGTTTCAACATGTTTGTGCTGCTGCTCCACATACAGTTCTCTCCCCACCCCGAATGTCAGGAATTCCAAAGCCAGGGTATATTTTTGTCTCCCAAAGGTGCCCTCAGCTTTCTTGAAAGAGGCAACTTTTCCTCTCAAAGGTACAACAGAACAACTGCAAAATAAGCAAAGCAGCAAACACCCACCTGGGCACTATGATTCCAGCAGGCTGTGCTCAGTGAAGGAATTATCTGCTGACCCCAAAGACTCAAACTGCACTCATGCATTCTTCCATATCCAACCACATGTGTACAAGTGTGGGGCTAAAAGCACTGAGAATACATCAAACTATAAAAGAGTGTGTGAGAGGGGTATAAAAGAAAAAGCAAAAAATCATTTTGGCATCACAGGCACCAGGAAAGCAATCAGGTGAACAGAAGAATATGAAAGAGTTAAAAGACTTCCTATCCTCCTTATCCTCTCACCCATTTCAGCTTGAACTTCATCTTCTGAGGAAATGAGGAGTAAATAAACAACCTCTGGAGAGCAGGACAGACTCACAGAGATGCTGGGGCAGCTCCTCATGGTTCAGCAGCCTGGGGGACTGTACGAGTAACCAGGATGCTCTGGAGAAGGCATGTTTCATTCCTTTTCAACACTAAACACCAATTTCCTTCATTTGTGAACTCTTCCTTTAATCCCCACGAGATAAAATTAGTGTAGAACAAATCATAATACAGTAGGGGGAAGGCAGCCATAGGGTGGCTGACAGGAGGTTCAGGGACCAGCTCCTGTCATGTTGAGAAAACATCCCTCTTAGGATGTCTCCCAAAAGAAACACCTCCATTTATTAACTTGCCTGATTTTTACAGACTCTGTCCTCTTCCCTTCATGTCTCCAAAGGAGAAACAGCCAACAGTAAGTCAGGGTTGGAGCCAAAACTTCCCCAAAAAGAATGACAGAAGAACAAGTATGGACTGACCTATCTCTTGGTCTTATTTCTATTTTGTAGCAACAAAAGTGCTGTGTGTATAGCTTTGTATACAGGCCAGTGGCAAGTTAAGAAAAAATAAAAGTCTTATTTACAATCGGATATACAAAATATTTTCCTATCTCAAAGATATCCTGAATGCATCTGAACCATCCTCATATACAATCAACAAACTTCCTCTTTTTTTTCTTTTCTTTGGTTTTATTTATGTTTGGTTTTGGTTTCTTGTTTGTTTGCTTGGAGTTTTTGTGTTTGTTTGTTTTTTGGGGTTTTTTGGTCCACGTAATCTGTGCATGAAAGTCCCCATGCAGTTCAGATGACCATAAACTCAATTTCCCCAGCTGTTAGAACCAAAGAAGATACATGCACCATGTGCAGACACTCTCTGAGGACTGTCTTGCCTTTGAAACAGCTGGGATGCAGTGTAGGATGATAACCACTGGATTTTAGCCCTACTGAAAAAACCAGCTGAAATTCAACTATTTCAAGGTACCCACCATACCCTCACCCCCTGCAAAGACAGACCAAACTTTGCATGAGTTTCACTTTGTGGTTTGGGTTTTCTTTTTTCCTTCTGAGAACCTCCCTGCTATCACCAAAGGCTATAGAGGCCCCAAATATTTGGAAGTGCAGCCTAGTGCTGGGCTAGCCAAGGCAAGGGCTTATTTATAACATCCCTGCTTGACTCAGTAATCTCCTCTCTTTTCTTTATATGTGGGACCTGAAAGTGGCCTTTGGTTTTTAACACACCATGAAACCAGGACCTGATCTCTGCCCATTATACACGGGGGTCATTTCTGACACACATTCTCTTTTTGGTGAATTCAATCCATGTTCCAGCTCTCAAGAGATTAACTGCTCTTACAGCACAATCAGAGCAACTTAAGGCTTACTTTGACTCCTGAGAAGTTCTGGTGTTTTTTGTTTTTTTTTTTCTCCTCCCTTTCTTTGTTTGGGTAGGGTTTTTTCATTCCTTTCTTTGTTAAAAAAGTTGTGGGAGAAAGGAATAAGAAGTACTCAAACTGTTAATTGATGGTAATTGTTCTTATTTCATAAGCCTGCAAATCCTCTCTTTTTTTTTTTTTTTTTCCCATATAATAAAAGCCTTTCAGATCCCTCTGAGCAAAAAAAAAAATAAATGTACTGGATTAACTTCTATTATGCAGCTCAGGAATCTCCAGGCCAGAAGAGGTGACATTAGCTTGCACAAGAAAAGTCTCCCTGCAATAATTTATGGTTATTCACGAGGGGGAAACTCTGCTAAACCTTCCAAAAATGCAAGCGTGGCAGCAGCTCCTGCTGGGATCAGGAGTATCACTTGCAGCACTGCTTTAACCACAGTTTCACCTCCACACTTGTCCGTGCACAAATCTTTCATTCTCGCTGGGAATAACCAAGTGGCACCTGGGAACAGCACTGGAGATGAAAAAAACACCCTAAAGACTCCCACTTTTCCTTAAAACAGATGAATTTGAGAGGTTTATCCAAGATATCGTGGTCAGGCTCATCTCAAATGCACTCAATTTATGTTCAGAGCATTCTTGAAATGGAGTAAGAGGTGAAGTTGTCCCTGCCCTGCAATTAACAACCATGGTGTTGTAATTAATATGGACTGAATATTTTACTAGTGACAATATATAGAGCAATCACTGCAAAAATCCTGGTTATTTAAATGCTTCTCTCTCCTTAGCACATTTTATTTCAAATATAATAAATTTCTGTTTTCAGGAATATATGACAAACATCCAGGCAAAATCCAGGAGTGTCACAACCCAAGTGCCAGCCATGCAGCTTTGTAAAAAAAGGGTCCAAAATAAAAAAAAATGTTATATATTTTATGGATTTTGGTTTGGAGCTATAGCTCTTGGACCACTTCTAAGATACTCTGTGGAATTTATATATGGAGTATTCAGTTCCAATAAAATTTCAAATGCACAGATCTGTATTTGCCATGCTTTTTTACACTTGAATCAGTGTTTAGGGTACAACCTGTTAGAAAATACTTCACACTGATATTTTCAAAATGCTATTTATGGTTTTCATGCAACAGCTCTGGAAAAGTTAAAAGATTTTTGCTCACAGCTTTGCTCCAACTAACCTACCTTCCTTCAACAGCAAGGAAATCCCTCAGCTGTTTTAGAGAAACATTTATGTGTGCATATATATATTTATTTGTGTGCAGTCACACACATAAATCATATTTTGGCAACTAAGAGGATTGTGAAGAGATGCTACATGAGACTATTCCTGTGCTTTTCTCACTCTGTCCAGATTCTTAAATAAATAAACAAATGCAGTGTAGTGTGAGGACAGCAGGGATGTTTAATAATGCATCCATTTGTTCTGAGCTTTCAAAGGCTCAGTGACCTTCAAAGCTGATCAGGTGGAGCTGTGGTTGGATTGCCACCAGCCACAGCTCCAATAATGAAAGCTCAGCACCACTGTGAGTGAGAGAGACTCTTTCCACCTCAATTTGGATCAGAAATGCACTAAGGAGCTCTGTGCTGTTGGAATCATTGCATCATTAATGCTGGGAAAGGGTTAAAATCAGCCTTGCATCAACTCATCCTTCTGTTTAGTCCTCAGATAGGAAAGAACTCCAAAACTTCAATAAGCACCGAAATTAAACCATCTAAAAACAAAAGTTTTGTTTTCTCTCCTTTTAAAATTCAAATTAAACTTATTCCACATAATCACATGATTTAACTCAGCTTCACTGAATATTTTGTATCTGAAAAATACAATTTCTTCTTGATGCTTTTTTTTCCCTTGAAGAGAGGGGGTGAGCTTTACATCCTTAGAATATCAGAATCCAAGCCACCAGAGAAGTGAAAGGATGATGAAGAGCAACAGGGAAGAAAGGGATGTCAGGGCTGGCAGAACACCTTTTATGCCTTTTTTATGAAATATATCACAAAACTGAGGCAAGTAATGCACTGAGGTCATTGTTTCCATTAATTTCTTCTTCTCTCACAGGAAAAACAGAGAGAGGAACCAGTGCATTGTGGCTCCCATGTTCCCATTGGAAAGGGGCAGTTCACAGAAGAAGACCTCCCCACCAATATATAATATAAATATATTATTTANTTATTATAATAGTATAATTTTAATTATATATTGTTAATATAAAATATAAATAAATTTTATATTGCCATTTATATAGAAATAGACAATTGATACGAAGGGGATTTTTAATTTTTTCAGATGATGGATTTAAATTTATGACATATTCCCCTGCAAATACCTCAGATCCCTGAGCAGTCAGGGTCCTCTGAACTGTTGCAGGAGCTGCTTTTAACCTTTTTCCCATGGAAGAGATTGGAGCTTGCATGGGATAGGAGTGAACACCCCCACAGCATCCCAGAGGCCAAGAGCAGATCCCAAAAATGAACCCAAATGACTCAGTGGCATGTCCCTGTCCCACTCGTGTGTTTAGAAAGCTGTCAAAATTCCTTCCTTAACCTGCAGCACCCCAAAACCCTGACCCTCTGCCAACACTGGGATGCTCCACACCCTCAAGGCTCAGCTGGGTGCACAGGGACACCCAGGAGAGACCCATTAGCACCTCCGAGGCTCGGGCCACTCTGCTTGATTACAAATTCATTGAAATTAATTAATTTTTAATTTCCCGCTAACCTCAGCTATTATAAATCAAGCCAAGCAGGCTGGGGAAATGTTCACTGAAATATGAAACTGTCTGTGGAAGAGACGCCGGAGCAGAGGTTCAGCTCCAGCAATCTGTCACTTGAGAGACAAGAACAAAGCAAATTACTTTGCACAGGAACTATTAGAAAATAGAGCCTTGATTAATTATGCTGTTTCAGAAAGGGCACAAAAAGATGTCATACCAGTACTGAGCTCTGTAAGTCTGGGTCTGGTATTCCAGCTGGTTAAATGGTTTAATCATCTGGAAAATCCTGTTCTTTTTTTAAAAACCTTTTTTTTTCTTTTCTTTTGTTTTTGGTTGGTCGTTTCTTTTTTTTTCAAATGAAGGAGTAAAACTCATTTTACACAATAATGAAAAATAATATACAATATTACCATATCTGGATCTATGAAAGCAATATCCAGGCTCCTCACAGATGTTTCTATCACTGTTCTCAAACTTCCCTGCTATAGCTCCAGGGAAAAGGAAATAATCTTACTTTGAGATATTGACAGGTTTGATAAAGACTCACTTGATATCCTCTTTCCTGCCTCCTGGTGCTTTACTAACAGGAGAGTTATTTATCAAATACATCTATACAACAGGAGCACTTTTCAGTTCTACCAAAATTAAGTCTCATGTGAGATGTACAACCTTCTGTCATCAAAAAAGATGGGGACAGGGAGAGACCTCCTGGGGCTGTTGCTGCCTTCTAGTTTTTGAAGTTCAGATCTGTTATGTTTGAAGTATGAATTCACACCTGGTGTAAATGAAGAGTAAGTATTTCCATGCTATCAGATGATAAACGTGAGCTGGTTCAACATAACCCTTTGAATATTCATATACTGGGCACCACCAGTGGAGAGCATAAGAAACATGGCACTGAACATGTAAAATACCAGTTAATTTCAGAGACAAACTGGGACTTGACACCCCTGATGCTGCTTTTCTTTCTCTACTCAACACCCATTTTGCATTTATGTCTACTTGCTCTCAATACCACTTTGAAGCAAAGCTATTTTTCTTCTTTAAGGATAATATTTCACAGCCAATACTTCTACAAGAGTAAGAATTACTACAACAAGTATTTCATAAAATAAGAGTAGACACCCACAGAGGTTCTACTGTTACTTGAGACTACTTTTATAACTGCCTCTGCCTGAAAAGAGTACAGAAAAAAAGACAAATGGTTTTTGATGCTTCCTCAGAATAATTCCCTGCACTCCAGGTATTTGTGGCAAAGGGACTTCCTGAGCCAGAGAAAGTGCCTTTGTATTTAATAACCTTTGATAGCATCTTCAGCATCCACGTTGTCTCAAGAACAGCAGTCCCATGATTTCAAGTGCAAGTAGACAATAATTAAACAGCTTTAAGTAAGGAAATAACTAAAGATGTCCTCTAGAAGTGTGAGGATAAAGCCACTGTCTCACACCCCAACATATTATGGATAATTTACATGAGTTGGTAGTGTAGGAAGTTGAAGGAGTGTGACCTTAATCCTGGCATTCCTAGGATAGAAACAGAAATGGAAAAGTGGGAATTTTCTCTTCCCCAGGAGATAAAACTCTTACCTCAATCTCTGTTGGCACCAGTATTGAATTTAAAAGTTGACACCAATGATGCCTATTTAACACTATGATACCTTTAGGAGTAGGGAAGTCATCCCTGGTTGAATTTGGCTCCCATTCCTCTTTGGACAGAACCAGAGATGGTTCCAGTTGGAGCATTCAGTAATTGAAGCAGGACATGCATTTCTTTTCCAAAACCAGAATGGCTTCAAAGCTACTCAGACATGCAAGATCAGAGCTGATTGGAAAATCCTTCAGCAAACAATTTTCTGCTCGAAAATACTGATCCATCAAGACTGAAATCCCTTCTCAAAACTGACAGGACATGTGCATATGCATAAATATTTGGGTGACTGAGAAAGTCAATGAGCCACCTATGCTGGAGCATCCGAAAATTTCATCCTAAAAAATCAGGTTATTGGAAGGTTACCACCTGGTATTTCAAAAATACTATTTTTTTTTAAATGTGTTTAAATTACCAAAAAACCCCAACCAACCAGCCAAAAAACCAAACTAAACCCAAAATCTAGAGATAAGGAATAAACTTCCCCTATATCACCTTTGAAAGTACTTTATGGTACATGCCCTAATTTTCTGCTTTCAAATTTACTTTTTTATTCCATTTCCTCTCGAATAGCTCATTTTCCTTTGTACAAAATGCCTGAAGATAAACCCAGAATGGTTAAAGACAAAGATTATAGAAATGAAAGACAGATTATTTGCCAAAGGAAAGCACAGATATGCGAACACTGTGGTTTCTTTCAAGCAGCTGTGAACCTGCCATGAGGAAGAGAGGAAGAGATTATTTCACCTCAGAAGGCAATGTCCACTTGTGTGATGGAGGAGGTGAGAGGAACATAATTATTCTTAAATTCTGTGTTATCAAAGCATTCCAAAGTCCCTTCACCTCCAGAACGATGGTAAAGCCTGGGAGTTCTGTGGGGTTGTTTTTTAAAACTGTCCACAGTCCTTTTTTTAAATCTCTATTTTTTTAAAGTATAGTGGCCTGGAGAGCAGAGCACCTGAATTAATCATAGCAACATAGAATCATTTAGGTTGCAAATGATCTTTGAGAAACTGGATCTGAAACTTAAATTTCAAAACCAAAGCCCAGTTAATGTGTCTGCAGAAACACAAAACGTGAGAGCCTTCACTGAATTTTTATCTTAAGGATAATTGTAAGGAATAGCACCCATTACATTCCAACATCAATTTTTGAGCAAAGAAAAGCAATGACGCTTCTGTAAGACACCAGGTGAATTATGAAAGTTAAAACTTATAAAGTGACCTAAAGGAAAGCCATTTTAGGAACAGCAAAAGTCACCTCACTTCTCCTGCAAGGGCCTTTCTCCTATGATCTCATCCACAGTGATACTACATTTATTCTTTCTCATTCTCAAAGGAAAAAACCAAACCAAACCCTCACTTCTGATTTGTTTCATGCTAGCTCTTTTCCTCCCCGGAGAAGCTTTAAACACACATTATGAGCTTGCTCTAGCAATCATTCAAAGCAGAACTCTGACTCGAGCCCACAAGAGTTTTGTCTGCACGAGGACCACAGGCTTGGCCTCTTGTGAATACTTTCATTAATACTGAAAGGCTCCTTTGTTTACTGCATGACCAGAACATGCATATGTGCCTATAAATGGGAGGCATTTATCATTCCCAAACAGTGATGAGGTGGCCACGGTTCACGAAGCAAGCAGAGAGATGAGACTCAAGAAATCTGGCTTCTGTTGCTCACTGGGTGACAGATTAATGTGAGCAAGCAACTGCATCTTCTCCTATTTTAGTGCTCTGTTTGTAATCTGCAGATGATATTTTATTGTGCTGCAGAGTGCTTTCAGATTAATGAATTAAATTCCCTGATTGATCATTAAACAAAGAGGCTTCTTTGCAAACATAATCATCAGCACAATGAAATATGGATGAGACACTATCCGGTGAGAAGCAGGGGAAGCAGGAAATCTCTCATTTAACACATCTAAAGTATTCCATAACACAAAGCTGGGGCTCGGTCCATCTTCACTCAAAATGCATTTTCTACAACCACCAGATTGTGTGGACCTGATATGGCAGGCAAATTTTACAAAATAGAGAAACAGGAAAAGACAGAAGTAACTTGAGCCCTGACAGGGATTCAACCTCTCCCAACCCTTTTGGGGTGCACTGTGCCCACTCCTCCTTGGGTACCAGGTACCCCAAACCCTTGGAGCTCACAGATGGCTTTGCTTTAGCAGCACCTGGTGCTGGTGCTGCCTGCCCACACTGTCCTGTGGCCACACTGGTGTCACCACAGTCCCCAGCCCTGTCCCCAGCACTGCAAGCTCAACCCAGGACCCTGCAGGAAGGCAGCACACCAAAAAAGAGCTCCCAAAACTGGGAAATGACTTCTCTAGCGTGCAACTCTCAGGTCTGAAACACAGCAGACAGGCTGATCCTGTAGCAGTGATCCTTTTAACACACCTGAAGCAAGAGCAGGGCACGGTGAAGAAGGTCAGAAGTGAGAATCAGTAATATTCTTAGAGAGCCACCTTCCCCTGGAAAAGCCCCGGAGGGATATTTATCAGAAATTCTAGAAGCAATGATTGTCCTGAGTGAAGAGGAGGAGACACACCCAGACAGGTCCTGAGCTCACCTGAATCCAGGTGATTTCAAGGAAAGATTGTATCAAGGATGAAGAAAAAAATGTGAGTATGGGCGAGCTATGCAACCACTGAAAAAAGGAAAAGGAGATTTTCCATAAACACAACAACTGCAGAGGGAAAACTGCAGGGTGAGCACCTCAGCTCAATAAATCTGCACCTGATTAAAATCACTCATAATTCAGAATTGAAGAGAGTGAGCAAGAGACTGCTACTTAAAAAGAGAACATTCCAGCTCTCATAAAAAACACGTAGCACTTATGAACAAAGTGGAGAAGATACAAACTGTGAAGCATTCAGAAAAAACACCCATTCAGATCATAATAATTTACTGCATTATTGGAATAATTACTTCTCAACAGTGCTCTAAATGAATTAGGAGCTTTACTCATGGCAAACCAGCCTAAAAAAGCTAAAATTTAAGTATTCCAATCACAGTTCTGCTTGAGCCCAGCAAATAAACATTTTTTTGGCTACAGACACAAGAGCTTCTAGAGGTTTTAAATAATACTTCTAATACTTAATTTAAAGTACAATTATACTATATATAAGTATTATTAATATAAAATAATACTTAATTTATACACCAAGTTTTCTTTTCACTGCACAAGCCTTGGTAGCTTGTTCTTTAAAACAGTTTTCAAACAGACCTCCTATATTTAAAAGCATCAATTATTATTTATGCCAACAAATCAATTCATCAATTCAATTAAACTCATGTACATGCCAATTTTTTTTTTTCTTTAATACTATGGATTTTCAGATGAAACGTGTAACTGCTATTCATTGCTTTTTATCTTAATATGGGTAAAATTCCTCAATGTTTTGGCAAGTTTTGGCTTTGTGGACAGAGCATTGTAATGAGTGTCAGCAGTGGCCTGAGAGGCAGATTTCCCTGGTCACTAAGCTGAGCTCTGCAGGCTGCCAGCCCCAGCATGAGCTCACCCAGGCTGGTCCAGCAGCTCCTGTTCAGGTTAAGGTGCATGTCCCATGCTGGGACAAGTGGCCTCTTCAGGCTTCCCCCCCCGTGGTTTCCATATGTCTTCAAATAAATCTCCCTGTAGCGTGCTTAGCAAATTGCTCTCTGAAGGCATGCAGAGAGAACAGCTCTTCTCTTTGTTGGGTATATATCTGTGTGTTATGTACATATATTTAGATCTATATTTATATCTGTACTGAGATAGAGGTATGACAGAAAGAAAATATACATTAAGACCAAAAAAAAAGGCAGAAAAGGACAGGTTTTCTCTCAAGGTATTGCATGGAGTGATTTGAAGCAGAAGCCCAAACCCAAAGCCCTCAGGCATGCTGGAAGTTCAGTCCTGTGAATGCAGTAATTTATGCAAACTCCGAAATTACAGGGAACGAGCAAACCATTTGCAAACCATTTCCATATATTGCTAATTGGAGCATTTTTCATGCATAAAGCTGTAATGAAACTGGGACCACGAGGACTCTGTAAAATACAAACCCAAGAGCAATAAAAAAAAAAGCCTTCAGGTTATCATAATTCTTCTGTAACAAAACATGTGTGGGCCACTGGTGATATTTTTTGTAACTGATAAAAACCATTTATTTATTTTTTTATAAATGTACAAACATTGCATTAAGTTTCTCAATGGCAGAGCTGGATCCTGAATAATGAGAGCTGTAAAAACACCAGGGTGTACATAGCTTTCTACAGTCAAACCTAAGTTTCAGCTGGACAAAATTACATTTAAACACATAAAATTACTGCAAATACTTGTGCTGCTGAAGCTCAGCTGCTGCCTTTTTATTGTTTTGTGAGATGCTATTTTTAGATTAAATATGTGCTAAAGAATCTCTTTATTTGTTTATTCAATTGATCATTTGAAAGTCGGACTCCACCTATTAGTAAAGTCACACAGCCAAATGCTTTTGTTTTCTAATTGGATAACATTAACCAGAATTAATGTCACACAAATGTTATATACTTCATTGAAACATTTCAAAGTTCATGTTGATGTTAATTATAGAGGCTGGAATCTAAAGGAATTTGATTAATATTATTAATACACCAACTGTCTTGCCCTTTAAATCACAATACAAAGAAGTGATTTTGAGAGACTGACAAAGCCAAAGATCTTCTCTTGGCTAAATTAGCTAAACAATTCATTAATTCATAATTTCGTAAATTTCATTATCTGATTTGTATTGTGGTTTTGTATTTCACATGTACAAAAATAAATTTATTCACTAATTTATTGCCCTGCTTTCCTAAATGTAGAATGATATGTTGCTCAAGAGGAACAGCATTTTATCAAAAAGCCACATGTTCTCATCTGACCAAGAGCTAATTGCTTGAAATTGTTGACTTCTTCCCATTAAATCAATGGGAACTTCACAACTGCTTCCAGCCAGAGCACAAGCAACAACCCTGGCATGTGGTTAGAGACTTCACATCCCTCAAAACCTTCACAAAGGGGGCAAAAATGAAGCTTTGCTGATGAGGAAAGCATTCCTGCTCATTCAGGGCCCTGCCATCTGCAGCTGACAGGCTCCAGCATGCCATCATCTGTCTCTGTCACTGCTTCCAGTGGCTCCCACTGCGAGCCAGCCCTGAGCATCCATCCCGGGCTCTGAGCTGGCAAATGTGCCTTTCCCTAGCCACCCACTCCCTCTTGCCCAAACTGGGACGCAGCAAAGGGCAGGAAAAGCAGCCTGGGCAGAGCTCCAAGGGTCCTGAGCAGCGTGAGAAGGTGAAGTGGGAAGTTAGGGTAGCAACCACGAAGGGAGAAATGAATGCTCTGACATCATGGATGGCTGCTGGTGCAGAAGGTGCTCCTGCTCCTCAGGGAGAAGGACTCCCAGTGCTGGAATGCCAGGTCCCCCTGGACTGGGCTCTGGGAGCCCAGAGATGGTCAGAACATGGGGATGGAGCTAAAGCCAGTGAAGAAGCTGGGCCACACAAACATGCAATAGAAGTATAAACTTTAGTTTTTAGTAGAAATATATTTTAAGTGCCTTAAACACTGAAAAACTGCATTAGTTGAGTTAAAAAAGTCCTTAGAGCTACTTTTTAGTATAGCAGTGCTACCTTTTGCAGAGTTCCTTGCCTTACACAAAATATAAACATTGTTACATTGCTGGCGTTTTTTAGATAAGTTATATACCTAAACAAAAAAGCAGACAGAGATCATATGAATGGAATCTATGTAGAATTTGTGTAAGAGTTACAACCATTTTCGTAAATCAGAATAAAATTTTGATAGGTTAAGAAATGTAGAGTTAGCTTCATGTTTTGTATTGATTGGTGAATTTATGAATATAAAGTATATCCTGGTGTGATAGAATAGAATAGAATAGAATAGAAATGCTGTTGCTGTTGAGGATATGCTCCTAGGGCTGCTTTTCCTTCTCCTTTTGCTCAAACTTTTTGCCCTCAGAACTTTCGCCTTCAGATGAAATAAAACAACTGAAGAGCAAAGCAGCCTCCTCTCCTTCTCTCTCTAGCTCTGTGGAATCCCTGTCATCTGCTTCAACATCCAGAGCCACTGGTCATTTTTACTCATTTCTTTTCAGCTGAATTCCCCCAGAATGAACAGGCCTTTATTTGTTAGGAAACATTTCCTTTTGTTAGGAAGTTACAAAAGCCTCACAAGCACGCTTCTGGTGACTCTCCAATGCAAATGCTTAAGACCTCTATCAATAGTTGTCTTCACAAATACTTTTTTTTTTTCAACCTTTATACAAAATCACAGTTGTCACATCTCTTCATGTGTTCAACTTGACAGAAAGAGAATTCCTAAATGATTCTGCTCACATCCACGAGTCTCCAGTACATAACAGTCAATACATCCCACTCCAAAAATCTTCATAATAACTAGAGGAAGGAAAAAGTGATTTTATTTTTTTTTTCCTTCAGCTAGAAACCTTCTCAAATTACTGCAGGACAAGACTGTTATCCAAAACCAGTAAGTGTTTCTAAATTGTTTGCAGAGAGAATATGTAACACTGCTTATTCTTTGGTTTGTTTTTCAACCAACCTTTGGACACAGACAGATTTTCAAGTAATGGAAACAGTCTACAGAAAGTCACCAGACACATCGTCAAACCCCACAAAACAAGGTGAAATGCCCCAAAGCAAATCTGCAAGGAAAGACCAAAACTGTATCAAAACAGTTCACCTTTAAGATGTCAAGAGCATTTCCAAAGTCCTAACTCCCAGCAACTTTTCTCAGGGTCTCCCACATGATCCCACCAAATCAGTGGAGTCCCACAGCAAGGTTATCAATGCATATCCTTGTGTTCACGTGTGTTTGGGAACCTGACAGCTCTGACCAAACTGATCCAGGACAGAACACCTTCCCTGCCTTCAAACCCCCACTCTAGCAAACAGATTAATGTAGGAGGCAGGAGCACAACAGAATCCAATGTGCCCAAGAAAAATAACTTAGAGGAGCATGGAATCATGGAATCACTAAGGTTGGAGAAGATCTCCAACATCATCCAGTCCAAACTTTGACCAAACACCATCCTGTCAACCAAACCACAGCACTGACACATCCAGTAGGTTCTGGAGCACTGCCAGGACTCCACCACCTCCCTGGGCAGCCCAGTCCAAAGCCTGCTCACCCTTCCAGGGAAAAAACCTCTTCCTGATGGCCAACCTGAACCTTCCCTGGCACAGCCTGAGGCTGTGTCCTCTTGTCCCGTTGTGGCTCCCTGGGAGAAGAGGCCACTCCACACCTTGCCACAGCCTCCTTCCAGCCACTTGTAGAGCAGACAGAAGGTCTCCCCTGAGCCCTCTTCTCTCCAGACCATGCAAAACCAAGGAAACACCTGTGGGTTGAATGACTGCTTCAGCCTCGTGGATATGCAGCCTGTGGATGCACATCTGGGGATGTGGTGCCAAGGGGCAAGCGAGAGGTGACAGCTTGGCTGTACTGACTGAAAGACAGACAAGGAAGCTTCCCAGCAGATGGATAAGTGACAAGCTATAAGATAATCTCTAATTATAAGAGAATTTGAGATAGAGGGCATGCTAGGTTTTAAGGCAGTCATTTAAAAACACTGGCTCTGGAAAGTAATTATTGCACAGAAACAACAACGCATTCAATTCCAAAGAAGCCTTTAATCCATGTTTAAATAAGCTCTTTACTAAACAGGCTTGTGCCTGAACACCTGCTTTTACCACAGGATTTGGCAGTGCTTTGTGTATTTTTCAATTAAAGACTAGTATTTAACTTTGGGGGGGAACAGGGGCTACTTGTTCAGGGAGGAGATTAAAAATTAAAAGGTTAGGTTGTTATCACACTGCAGATGTGGATCAGAGGCAAAACTCGAAATCCATTTGAGTGAGAACTCCTGCAAGCTGTATTATTATCATCACATTTCAGATTTGCTGTGGATTAGAAGAGATCAGCAGCATGGCTGCAGTGTGAGGGCAAGCAAGGATTAACCCAGCCCAAAAACCTCTGCTACCCTCTTCCTCCAACCCTCTGGGGGCTCCATCACCTGACACCCTCCTCTCCCCTGCTGTAAGTGGCTAAAGAAAGCAGAGGGCAGGAGGACTCTGAGCTCCCCTGTGCTGCTCACACACCTCCTCCCTGGCCACAGCAGCTGCTTGCCCATGAATATGCCATGAAGCAGCTGTTCCCAAAGGATGAGGATGACAAACTGCACCTCTGAGTCATCCCTGCAAAGGGAAACCACGGATGTGGACATGGCCACTGACAAGCTCTTTATTTCGTGTCCCTCTACTAAGGACTCTGCAGAGCAGGGCTAAAGCCACTGGGCAGGAGGCTCTTCAAACAAACAAAAAAAAAAAAACAACCCCAATCCACCGAGTTCAGAACAAGGTGCAGCCTTTTGGCTTTCAAGTTCACAGAATCACAGAACTGACAGGGTTGGAAGGGACCTCTGGAGATCTTCCAGTCCAACCCCCCAGGTCATTTCTGTAATTTCTGCTAGGTACAGACTCAGAGCCCTTGGGAATTCAGTGACACAAAGAAACATCAAGGAAACATTCTTAAAATGCTGCCCAGACAAAATTCAGAGAGAGAATTCTGAGAATTGTGAGAGGAAGGCTCTTCAAAAAACAACAAACCTTTCCTAGGCTGCAGCTCCATTCAGGCAGGGCTCACTGGGACACAGGAGATGTGTCCCCACTCACTGTACCTCACATCAGCTTTAAATCCCTCAGTGTAACACACTCATTACCACTGTTGTAATATTATTATTTGCAGACCAATTCCATGTGAGATCTACCTCATACCCAAACGTGGACTTGAAGCAGCCACCACATTTTTTCCCCTGAAACATGAATTATCTTTAGCAGTTAGGCACAGAGCAAACTTGCATAGAGATTTACATATTCCTTTAAAGACACCATTGACTCACGCTCCTGTCTCAACTAAAATCAGTATTCTTTCTTTTCTCAGGAGAGCCTCTTACTCAGTTTTGGGGTTTTTTTGAGAATGCTAATTGCAGCATTTAAGTTTCAGTGAAACAATATTTTATTTACTATGGTGATTTTTTCCCCCTCTCTATTCTCTTTCCTCTCATTCTCTTTCTTATTCTGACCCTCTTAAAAAATTGCTTTTAGATTTCTTCCACCCTCTGTGCTTGGTGTGGGCAGGGAAGAGACACCCTAATTCCCCTTCTACTGTTAATCTCACTGCCAGTTCATCCCCTCACACAGTGTGAGAAACAAGACTGGCACTGCTTATTAAACACCATGCACACATAAAAATTCCATGTCCTAATTCCACCCTCTGTATTTACAAATATTTGTATGAGCTCGAGGTGAAAGCTCTGGACACTCAAAGCCAAATAAGCCAGAGACATTGTACACTGCATAAAACTAGCAGCTGAAGGAATGATCTATTAATTAATGAAGCAGAAGGTTCATTAGCTGTGGTTACCTGGGATTCCTAAGCAGCTACTTCTTCAGCTAATCTCAGCCCTGGTTCCTACCCAGCCTCCTCCTCCTCCCCAGGATAACTCCAGTTTTACAGCTGCAACAGTGACCTCACGCTCGTGGTTTAATACACCTTGACTCCACTTCAAGTCACAGTCCCTCAGCCCTGTTTCAGTTTTCCCTTTTGTTCTTTAGAGACTGAAACCTGAAAACTCCTAGAACAGATCTGAAGAGTGGCTTCTTAAAATAAACTGCCCATAGCTGTCAGCTCAGTATTAGGATCACATTACCAAAACCAGGAAAAAAAAGCCCTGTTGGACCTTCAGAGAGTTCAAGTTGTTCTGGCATCTAAAGAGGCACATTCCAGCAGCTGGAGGTGCTCCTGTTAAATCTGAGTTACATATTATTGAATAATTCACTTGCAATTTTTTTTATAATAAGAAGAAGAACTACATCATGCCATTCATCAGGAAAACAGGAGGAATTTTTACTCACTGGATTCTACAGCATCCTAATATTAAGGTGGCATTAAGAAAATGCTACAGAAGACATTTATAAATAAACAGTTCTGTATGTGGATACCTAAGTCTTAGAATTACCTCTTGGAGAGATAAAGGGGCTGGTCAGGTTAGGTCAAATTCTGCATAAGTGACCTCTGTATAGGTTTGCAAAACATCAAAGAACATGTTTAACATTTGACTTTAATATGTTTGCCACACTTTAGGTCTTTTCTTAGCTCAGCTGGGTAGCAGATGACCATTTCAACATATTTTACTGCTTGACTATAATCACCTCAGAGATTTTCTTTTTCTTTTTTTTTCTCCTAGGAGAAGGAAAGAATTTTTTTTCTTCTTTAAACAACAGGTTTTTGTCTCATCCCCATTACGGGGGGAAGATTTCTACAGGTAAGTGCACTGCTGGTGGAAGGTTTTTGGTCACTTGTTCAGTGGCATTTTTTAAAGGTAAGAGCTGAGCACCTCTAGGTAATTTATTTTGTTGTTCTCCTTACCTTAAAAATCTCTGCCACATCAGAAAGAGTCTATGTTTGGGGTTTCTTTTTAACCTAGAACTAATTATTGTGACAAATGATTCCCCTCCTCCAAAGTGAATTCTCCATATGACTTTGAACTCCTGATGACCACCTTACTCCTACTGACCAATACTGTTCAGGATGAGCACTGGGAACTACTAATCTCACGAGGTTTCATGCTATTTCACATGCTCAATCTACTAAAATTTAAATATCTGAATAAAGGCAGCATCACTTAAGGGAATTACTTTGCTAAAAGCATCTAAATTAAAGCGTGGGAAACACCCTCTAACAATAAATGTTAATTATCTCAAACATTTTGAAGCATCATTCAATGAAACTTTGATATGTTTTTAGAGCACAAAGAGTTGTCTGCACAGGGCTATGAATGTGTCATTTTAAAGCCCACCACCCTTTTCTGTCAATGAATCATCATTGTTAATATAAAGTATTATATAAAAATAACTAGAAAAAGGTACTTGTACATCAGTTAAGTTATGATTGAAAGAAGCACACAGACTGGAGACACCAATGGCAAGTAAAATGCATTACTTTGAGTATATTGCTGAAGAGAACTGTCCTGTATCACTTCTGCAGCTACTCAGGCCTGGCACGGCATCAACTTTTACCATATGGCTTTTTCTTCCCTTGCTGAAAGTGAATCTTCCTGTCAAAGAGCAGCTGTTCTAAATTATCACATCAAATGTTAACCTTACAGTAGACAACCACTGAACCCACAGACAGTGCAATAGTTCACCTCCTCGACCTGGGAAGGATTTGTCATTGTTTAGGTCTATCTCTGCCTCAGAACAACACCTCCACTAATTGCCAGGGTATCTGATGCAGGTACTTAAAGCTGAAGCCACAAACAAATTCTAGGCAGGGAACTTTGCATTTTCTTTCCCTAAACGAGCTGTGCAAAGTCCAAGTTATTATTTTCCTGGCGTGCTGTAAAGAATAAAACTGCAACTTCAAACACAAGGAGGATGAGGCACCACAAATGAACTGAATGTTATTCAGTTTGTCATCCAAGAAACAGCAAATGCTGATACTTCTCTGAGTGTTTCAATAAAGTCTGCTATCAATTGCTGGTTATTTAGCTGTCTGCCAACAGCATGTTTTGACAACATCTTGTGCTTCACACTGAGGAGCAGCAGACTCAGGGAAGATTCTCATCGTCTTGTACTCATCTTTCAAGATGGTCCTTACTCTGAGAGCATTCTCAGAGTTGTGTGTTATCAAAACTCACAGCTCTTGCTGCAATTGCTCTCTATTTAAAGCCTGGTGCCAGCTGTCAGTGGTAATGCAAACCCCTGTTAGCCTTTATAAGTCCCACTCTGGAACTAATAGGGGATTGTCAAACTCTGGCTCTCTGTGCACTCTGCCAGTGCCAGAGGTGGAAAAACTTCCCTGAATTCCCCCTGACAATGCAATCTTCCTGCAGCTCCAAGGCTGAAAAATCACCCAGGGCACAGCAAGAGAGAGGTGCTGAGGATGATGCTCGTTATTTAGTTTTTTAATCTTTTGAAAGCCTCCGAAGAAGGGAACAGTGAAAAGGTTAAGGAAATACCAGCGAGGTCCTTTAGGATTCTCAGCAACAGACACCCAGAAGATTCCTGGAGGAAAATCCTGCACACAAATTCAGGGGTAGCACTCCTGAACAGGTGAGTGTCAGAGAATTAGGCAAGAATTTCTAAAGGTTAAGAAGAGCGAGTAAACGTGCCACAAACATTGGAGAGAGTCTGGGTTCCAGACTCTCCATATCCAGTGGGATATGTTTGAGGAGTTTTTTTGGAGTAGGGTGGTCATTTCAGTGCTTGAAAAGCAGGTAAGGAAGCCAAGGAAGAAATTGTCAACACACCCACAGTGTATGGCACAACAAACACTCATAAAGTGGCAACATTTCTGGATTAAACAAACATGCAACTGTAGTAAGTTGTGTTTTGTGAGTCATTAACACTTCTGCAAATCTTTCCATTTTTTCTGAGTGAACCTTTCCATTTCCCAAGTGGTTTTAAACACAAAAATTCAATTTTAAATTATCTAGTCCTACCATATATTAACACTGTAGCATTCGGAGAGATATATTGTTAACTTTTCTAAGAGCCCTTAACAGTAATGTTACATTCAAACTCCTAATCACTGAACATTAAAAACGGTATAGTAATATTTATAATCATGTTTTTAAATACTTCTATCACCATCTCCAAGAAATTTAGCAAAGATTTTTTTTCAAGAAGCTAAAAAGTGGTGAAAGAACACTTTTCTTACATGAGAATTTGCATAGTATTGTATCAAAAAAATCTCTTTTCCAATAATTTCAGAATGATTTTTTTTTTCTTCAGGATGTGTGACAAATATGGAGGAAAACCATAAAATTGTGCCCAATAAATTTTGCCTTAAAAACTTGCATTTTTATATCTACTGCTTACAATGAACAAATTGGAGAACATCTTCCAAAGTTGTAACAGCCCGAAAATGTTACATAAAAAGTTGGCTGGGATCTTTAGGAAGCATTGAATGCAATGTAATTCTTCTCCCATAAAAATCATCTGCACATCTTCTACATAACTTTTGTAAGAGTTAAATAAATTCTAAGCAGGAAGGTAAATCCTTCACCGTTGTGCTCTGTTTATGTACTTATAGAATATCAAGTGGATAGAAACAATGAATATTTTACAAATAAAGTGATTCATAATTTATAGCTGCTGTCATTTTAGGTTTAGCAGCTTGAAAGATTAAGAGTCCTTTTAGAAAGCATCTCTCTTGCTTTTTAAAATCAAAACAATACAAACCAAAGGAATAAAAAACACCTCAGACCTCTGCCTGAAAAAATTTGAATCCCCAGCTTTTTTCAGGTTTCATGTGAAAGGAAACTTTCTCGATAGCTCCATTATTATATTGTACAATCTCCATATGATCAGTGCCTACATTATATTAGATATAATTGCTCCTGTGCAGAGTCTAAGACCACACACTTTTGCAGGGTAAACAACACATCCAAGCCACTCACTTAATTCCAAGGGAAACTCTGCAGTTGCAAAAAGCATTTGTGTCTTTTTTCTCTTTTAACTTGCACAAAATTGAGTAGCTCCTCACAGTATCTTTTTCTCTTTGCATGTAATGTCCTATTTTTTTTTCCTGCTGGTCTAGGCAAGTAAAAATTAGATTTACTTATGCAGAGACAAAATGGTTATTTAAAGCTTAGAGACAAAAAAGAAGTCTGGAGAAATGCTTTGCCTTCTTGGTATTAATGATGTTTTATATATTTTTACCTCGAGTGCAGCAGTCATTCCACTCAAAGAATTAAGCAATGGTTCAGATTTAGCAGCCACAGATGGCATTCCTTTCCTATCTCCAGAAACTCAGGGAGAGGAATATGATTTAGAGATGCTCACTGCACAACTTGAAGCACTGAAAAATTTAGTGTTAGGGGAAGTTTTGCAAAGTCATTTTTGCTATAAGCAGGCACAGTGGGTGAACTCAACCTCTCCCTCCTTTACCTCTCACTCCCTTTTCTCCCATTCAATCCACCTGATTAATAGCTAAAAGTTACTTACATAAGGAAGAACTGTTGGGTTACATTCTCTTTTTCCTCCTGGCTTTGTTATAGAAAATGTATCAGTCACTCATGATTAAAACTCACAACTTCATTCCATAGTATTACACGTGAAATTTATAGTTCAGACTCAATTCCAGCAACTAAAATTTAGAACTATACCTTGAAACAATGCCATGCATGAAGTGTTATTTCTGTGCTTTTTGAGTCATTCTGTTCAGGCCCAAAAATTTAAATTTTTCATTTGATAACCAGAGGCAGAATATTTGGTTTTGGTCTAGAGGGTCACCTGTTGGAAGCATTCAAAAGAGCATTCAAGCTCACTCAAAAGTCCCACATGGATAAACAATTGCCCACTGCATGCCCATCCAATATTAAGTATATTGTAATGAAAAATAACTTTCTCCATGTCCAACTGGTCTTTCTGAAGTGCATGAAATAACCAACAGCAGAATAGGCACACACAGGATGGAAAAGATTTATCAGTCCAAACCTGACAGTGCAGGATTTCCTTTATCATCTGGTTACTGCATTTTTTTTTTTAAACAAGTTGTGAAATAAGGCTTCCATGATTTCCCTGAGGAGCCTTCTAGATCATTACACAACTACAGATAGTTTTTCTACAATGTATCCTACATTTTCCCCTTTATTTTGATACCAATACCCCAACTCACCAACCTTCAGACAGTGAGATCTATTCCTTCCATACTGCTCCAAACAAAACTTGAGTTGAGCTTTTCCACATACAGATCCCAGCATGTGAATGCTCCTTTCCTTCCTCCATCTCTGGGCTGTTCCAAACTCTAAAGCCACTTTGTAAATCCCTCCTGCACTCAAAACTTAGTGCACAGAAGCCTCATTGCCCTTTTCCCAAAAATCATTGTTTACTTTTAATATGTACAGAGGCAGTCAAAAAGGATGAGGTATAGAGCAGGCAGTCTGCCCTTTAAAAAAGAAGGGACTAGTCAAGAGGAAAAGCTTGGGAAAGAGGTATTAGAGATATTAGACATGAAAGAGATCTTGAAATTTGTTAATATGGAAGGGAACAGTTATTTCCTCACTATACAAGGACATGGAGAACCTTATCCCCCTGGCTCTAAAGGAGAAGGCTTAAACACAGCAAGGAGTTATGCTTTCCACACGAGGCAAGATATGGCATTCATTACCATAAAAATGTGAAACTAAAAATATAAATGAGTCAAAATACAGGCAAATTAACAAGAGACTGCTCACTGATTCCAATTGTACATAGTCTTTCTTATAAAATGTGTTTTAAATCTTAAAATGTCAGCAGTAGAACGGCAGAAGCTTTACTCAGGAAAGCAGCACTTTACAGTTTCTTATACTTTCCCTTAGTTTCCTTGGGAGGAGGCCATTAGTCCTTGTCAGAGAAAGAATATTAAGACAGACAAACCTCTGATCTGATCTCCTCTGCCTGTTTGATGGGGAACAAATGGAAAAGATGATTTTTTTTTCCTTGTTGATTGAGAGGCAGGATGGAGATTATTAGAAACCATTAAGCTTAGTGTGTATTTCCAGACAGCTGGGGTTTTATCCCCCTAATTAAAATGCACTAATTCTAATAGAGAAGATGCCAGAAAGATGTAGTTTGGTCAAAGTAGCAGGAAAATATCATTTAAAAAAGACACTCTGAGGAAGAAGTCCTGTTCAACCATGAAATATTACAGTAAGATTAAATAAACAGGATCATTGTGACACTAAGAAAGCTGTAATAACAAACAGCTTACAGTGTATGATATATACCATTTTAATTACCTAACAGATGTATTAATTAAGAGGGAAAACAGGTATGAAAAGGTGGCTGTACCAACTTGTCCCCCAGCACACCTCACTTTACTTCAGACAAACCCAATCCCTCCAAAACACTGAGCAGGAGCACAAGCCTTTGCTAGAGGAGGAAATAAATCCTAAACTGTTAATTTAAGTGCATCACAAATACCTCAATTCCTCAAAGCGAGGTCTACAATTCATTTTTGGGAAATCACTTCTCCACACACACACATTAAAGAGGACAAGGATGGTCACAGTGAAATTCTTTCACAGGCTGACAGGTAGGGATGTTGCTGCTGTACATGTGAAATGTTTATCAGTCAGCAGGATCCAGAACAGAACAATATTCTACCTGGCAAGAACCCATCAGCTGAGCTGGCTTTTCACAGCTTACACACAAATGTGCTATAAAAACATGCACCAATTACAAATAAAAATGGTCTGAGCTTTATGTTGACTTATGCTATGCAGAGAAAATAAAGCAGTTAAGGAAACTGGGTGAAATTTGTGTTATTTGGGAGGCCATGACTGTGCCCAATTTTCCAAGTACATAGAAAAGCTGTTGTGAATGAAATTTAAATAGGCTGATTTTATACCATTAAGGTGATAAGTGATAATCTCCTGCTAATGCAAAATGGCATTGTTTCTGAAAACAGCATTATGGAAACAAACAAAATCAGCAACAGTCTGAACACAGGATCAAGCAGCAAAGGACACTAAATTGTTAAATGTTTTCAACTGCTGGGAAGACAATAACCTCTGCTACTAATTACTCCTTCAGAATTCAGCTGAAACTTATTTTTCCCAAGTTATGCCTTCATTCCAGCCCATGCTTGTAACACCACTTCGGTGTTACATTGCTGCAATCCTCTTTCTACTTCCCTTTTGGTGACAAAAAAACACCCAAACAAACACAAAAATCCATAAACAACCTAAAAGATGGAGCAAGAGAAGGAGAGAAGGGAAAGAAAGGGAAAGATGGGGGAGCAGCCCTGAGGCTGAGGTGAAAACTGAACTGTTTTTCTGAGCTTTTCAATTCCTGCTGCTTTACTGATGCCAACAAACACGAGGTTTTGAGCTCCTGCTTTTAGAGAAGCACTTCAATCACAGCCCACTGAAAGGATCTGATCAATCTGACTTCCAACAAAAGTTAGTAGAACATTCTATGTTAGATCAGAATAAACCAGAAGGACCTCTTGCTATCATTAATGGCTTCATCATATCATTGATCAACAGTGAGCGAGGAAGCAAGAAAA
This sequence comes from Erpornis zantholeuca, assembly GCA_013400515.1. NCBI lineage: Eukaryota > Metazoa > Chordata > Aves > Passeriformes > Timaliidae > Erpornis > Erpornis zantholeuca. The sequence goes on from VZTN01022260.1 coordinate 150,912, forward strand.
AAAGAAAAAAATAAATAAAAGGCATGGGAGGGGAAAAAAAAAAAAGCAAAATAGAAAAATATATTCATTCTATGGTCTGATTTTCTCTGCAGAACTCAGCAGGAGCTGCCTTGCCTGCCCCAACCATTTGAGAACTTATTTTAAATAAAAGCTTAGTTTAGTTTAACTGATTTAGCTTTCCTTTTGCTCAGCTGCAGTCTGTTGGTTTCTGGAGTGCCTGTCTGTGCTCACGTGTAACTGAAACTCTAAACCAGCAGCTTCCAACCATTTACAGGAACACAGGCTCTGTGGTAAGCAAGAATATACACAGTGGATAAAAGAGTATCACTCATGTCTTAGCATTTCTAAGTGCAGCTGTAGGAGGCCCTGGATAAAGAATTTCTGAACAATAAAATATCCTCCCCTGAATTCAGCTCTTAACAGAGGAGTTTAATTTGGTTTTTTTTCTTAATATCAGTATCTACCCTCAAAAAAGCATCCTCAGACCTGGCTTCTCAATTTATTCAAGGGCAAAAAATTATTAAAGATCTACTTAAAAGAAATATCAAAGTGAGAACACTCTCACCCCTTTCCCCACACATCTCCCTGAGAAAAGGTCATTTATTTAGGGTTACACTTTTCACAACAACCTCACTATGGCTTGGTGGGCTCTAAGTATCTCCCAAGGATTTGTTTGACATAAGTATTGCTGCAGGACTGATGAAAAAGGAGGAGGCACTGTCCCAACTAAGTTCAGAATATTTCACATTTCTGCTCTATGAGTACACACATAGCAAAACCCAGAGCAAACATCTCAGCTATTCTCCTTCCACCCATGGCATTTCCAGATATTAGTAACTTTTACTCATACATTTAATGGAAGACCCTTTGCCCACGGCCAGCACCCTTCAAGGCACTCTGTGAAAAGACTGAATAATCAGCACAAAACTTCAAAATGTAATTTTCTAAAAAAGCTTAAAAACGTTAGCTGCTATCACTTTGGTTGCTGTGAAAATTACTAAATACAACATGCATTTCTCTAAGGTTTAAAAGACCATTTCTGTAAAAAAATCCAAATCCCCGGTGTACTCTCGTTCTTGGGAGCATTCACATAACCACATATTGCAGAAATCAAAAGTGTGGAGAAAACTGAGTTAAATACATGAGTATTTATGAGTAAAGTTCAATTCTTAGTTTTCGAAATGCATCTGCATTTAGTAATCATGCTACAGGAACAATACTACACAGTTTTTTTCCAACCAGTCCCAACTAACCAACACAGCTCAGTGGCAAAAGTCATACATCAAGCCACAAAAATAAAAAAAAAAAAAGGACACCAAAAAATCACTTTTTTGATACCAACATTTAACAAAACTATTGTACACTGCAAGAAAGACCAAGAGTGGTAAGAGAACCTCGATTTGCTACATAATGTGTTACTAAAATTCAATTGTTGACTCTCATCAAATGTTTTTGGCAAATTACATTGTTTGCACAGCTTAAATGAGCCCCATTTCCACGGTGATTTTAACACCTAATTTATTCCTCTCCAGAAGCTGGAGAGAATGATCACAACCCAGCAGTAAGAGCAGGGACACACAGGGACATGCTCCAGTGAAGCTGGATGTACTCATTCCTCTGCAGCTCTTACCTGGACAAATAAACACTCACTAACAACACCTGGATCAAACTAAATAATATCATAGAATGAAACCAAATTCTACAGACATTTTAAGCAGCTCCCACTGATTCAGAAGCCATCTAGTCATTATCATTTCTACATAACTTCTAATCAGTTCTATTTTAAATGTCCAGTGGGAGACAGAGACACAACCAGGAACTTGCAGAGCTCGAAATACCTCCACAGCAAGATGTTAGTGTTTTGAACATGCCCTGTAGTAATTTTTTTGTCACAAGTTTCTTATGCACATGCTCACACACACTTTTGAATGCAGGACTTGCATGACAGAGGTAGCATACACACACAGAGGGCATCCTTACCTTGGCACTCAAAGCCTCTCTCTTCGTAGCCAGCGTTGCACAGGCACTTCCCTATGGGCACCAGCCACTCTCCCTCCGTGCTGCAGTACATCTTGGGGGCCTCCTCCTCCTTGGAATGGTTGACACAGGAGCCCCTCACCTCCACCAGCGACTGGGAGTCCATGGGCACCGTGTCTGGGAACATGGCGAGGTTCTTGACGGTGAAAGGGCACTTCTTGAAGTACACCCGCACCGACACCAAGGCCACGCAGGCACCCACGTCCTGGAAGGCCAGGTAGAAACCTTTCCTGCTGATGGGCCCCACCTCACGGATCTCCGTGTTCAGCTTGAGGATTCGGTCGCCCAGGTCCATCTGGGTGAAGCTCTCGTCGGCCGCGATGGTGTCGATCTTCGTGAACTGGTGCTCCTTGAACTTGACCGAGTGGTCGTCGTCGGACTCCATGTAGTACAGGTTGAAGGTCTCCTTGCAAGTGCCCAGCACCAGGGGGATGCTGTTGCAGTCCCTCAGGGTGAACTTGAGCTCCACGTAGATCTTCTGAGCCGAGTTGCGCGGGATCCAGTTTGTCCGCAGCCAGTTGTTCTGGCTGTGATCCATGACATTGCACACTTGGTAGGTTCTGATCGGAGTGTAATGCTCGTCGACACCACTGATCTCTTCCCACTGGATTAAAAAAAAGAAAAAAAAAAAGGAAATATTTTAAGATTCCTGATTATACCAATAAAAATCACATTTGGAGCCAAAGCTGTGAAAAAGCAAAAATAACTTTGCTTGGACATCACGATAAAATCAACAGTAAAATCTGGTTGAACTTGTGCTTATATTTTTTTCCTTATTAAAACAAATAAACATCTTAAATGAACGCAGAATTCACCATTAGTAAGTCGGTTTTTATCAAGTTACTTCAAGGTGGATGAAAGAGATGCTACAGCTGTTTTGCATTATTAAAAATCTGTGACTTCTTAAACAATAACGAGTGCTGCCCTTTCAATCACAATTCCATGCCTTTACAAGAACTACACTCACCTGAGATGGAAGACATCCTCAAGAACAACGCACATTTGCACTGTTAGAACCAGTTTTATTTCAAAGATTAAACAAAAGCTAATGGCTCCAACTGAAATCCCACACAGTCATAATAAAATGTTAGAGTTTTACATTTATTCAAAGCATGACAATTGATTTTCCTTGGGATGTACGTACTCTGGACAAAAAACAACCCTGGAAACTGAGTTGAGCTGGACTAAGAATTACTACCAATTTACCACATCTTGATTAGTTGATTCACCTGTGGAGTACATAGGTGACAACACTGGAATGGTTTTTGAAGAACACAGGTGATTTGTTTTACAGCAGCCATCAGCTGACAAACTCTCTTGACCCAAAGCACGAAGGAAGGGCCTCCTACTTGTGAATTATTCCTGTATGAATCCTACCTGACTTTCTAAAGTCACACTGTCTAGAGAGGAGTATTTACCAATCACAGGAAAAAAAAATCTAAAAAGACACAACAAAAAGTGGAATTAAGTATGTTGTCAGAAGTCACTGCCGCTCCTCAGGGAAGGAGACAAAGAAGAACTTTTACCAGAAAAACATCTTCCCTCAAAAATCAAGTCACATCAATTTCCTGTTTATGATCTCAGTCTAACAATTACCTGTTTTACACAAGCACCTTTTGCTGCAGGACTTTAGTGTAGTGCAGGCAGTAGGAGAGGAAAGAACCATTCCCATTATAAAGACAAAAACCGTGGTGCAGAAGTGTTTACAAGTTTCTTGGGTTTACAATCCATGTATATCAAACATATACAAAGAAAGGGAAAAAAAAGCCATGGACATATCAGAGCAGCATCTGAGAGTTCTCAGTCTCAACCTGCTGATTTAAGGAAGTTTTGATCTGACTAAGAACTGGTCTGCACAATGAAATTGTCCACACACCACCGAAGATGTGATTTTAAATCACATTATTAACCAAGCAGATAAAAGCAGTGTAAATACTCTTCCTTTAATTGAAACCAAGTTTACTGTAGTTCATTTTACAGACCTGACTATACACAAGTTTTATCTCTTCCTGACTAGCTCAACTGAGTTTAAAACACAATCTTGGATTTGCCTGCAGCAGCTGATGTGCTGCAGCACGCCATGGCAGGATCCATTGCCAAAAAGAGCCAGCAGAGCAGGGACTTTCTGAGCCAAAACCACTGGAGCTCGTGGCCACTTGAGAGCCTGGCACCAACCATACAAGGATGAGCTGAAGCCTGGCTCCCAGCCTCTGCCAGCTCCCCAGAAGTGAGGGAAGGAGTCTCCCCTGGCAGATCGCTGCACTAGCACAGGGATCCCTGTGCCTGAGCCAGTGATGTAACCCTGCTGCAAAGAGCCCTTCAGATGCCAGGATTGCTCCAGTGAAGCTGGATGCACTCATTCCCCTGCAGCTCTTACCTGGACAAATAAACACTCACTAACAACACCTGGATCAAACTAAATAATATCATAGAATGAAACCAAGTTTTACAGACATTTTAAGCAGCTCCCACTGATTCAGAAGTCATTTAGCGATTACCATTTCCATATAACTTCTAATCAGTTCTATTTTAAATGTCCAGTGGGAGACAGAGACACAACCAGGAACTTGCAGAGTTCAAAATGTCTCCACAGCAAGATGTTAGTTTTCTGAACAAGCCTTGTAGTAATTTTTTTGCCACAAGTTTCTTATCCACATCCTCACACACACTTTTGAATGCAGATGTAGGACTTGCATGACAGAGGCAGCATTGCTACTATGTTCTTCACCTAGAAGTTTCAATTAATAACTTCATGCAGTTATCACTTCAGAAATTTTCAGTGAAGATCAGATTGTCTGGAAGTCTGTGCCAGTGCACTTACCTGAACAACAAAATTTTAAATTTATTTAATGCTGAAGCATTGCTGAAGGGCAACTCTCAGACTGGGTGCTAACTTGACCAAAGTACTTTAACACTTATAAAACTGTGGAGAGTGCAGCTATTTCAGTAGAAAAAGATGAAATAAGACACCAAAACTACAGGAAGAGCATCGAAATCACAACATGCACCAGATTCAAATACACTTGGGAATTCAATAACTATTGTGATCAAAGTAAAAAGCAAGCAGTACATCTGCACTGCTCAAACATTGCAAGTCTCCCCAGTAAGTCTCTGTATTGCCATCTCCAAGTGATCTCCATGGTAAACAGATCATCAGGAATATTGAGAGAGTTTTCACTCCATGATCCATTAACTCCTTCCATTGAACTTTCTCCAACACCTATATTTGTGGCTTGTTTTAATTTTGATTTCTGTACTTGTAACTCATGTTCAATTTGCTCCGTAAAGTCACAAAATAATTACAGAATTTCTTTTTAAAAAAATAGAGAAATTGTTATTTCAGGGCAGAATTAAGCAGGGAAAATAAAAAAAATAGATGGACAGGGCAGAGAAAATATAGCAAAAGACTAATTGGGTTGAGATAAGGAGAGGGAGAGATCATTCACTCGTTACTGCCACAGCTTGGGGACATTAGCTTAATTTATTATCAATCAAATGTAACAAATAAAAACTAAATCTTGGGCAACTCTGGTCTGTGGAGCATTACACTGCAGAGGTAATTCCAGCTGGAATTTCTTTCTTTCAATACTGTACAAAACCAATGGATATTTATCAGTCCTGGCTATTGTTAGAGAGGAAATTAATAGCCAAGACCTAAATTGTGGAAGGATGAAATCACAGGGCTATCCTCCTAGAAGTCCAACAGGAATGATAAATTCAAAAATGTTTAGGCAGATTTTTATAAGAAAGTGTCAGGGACTCTATGACAGAACGATGGGGGGGACAATTTCTGAATTCATATTATTACACAGTAATAATTACACAGTACTTTTAATATTAAACAGTATTTTTGTCATATTACCCTGATGCCTTCAGGCATCTTCAATCCTTTTGAAACATGTCCAGAAGTGCCACAGCAGCACTCCTTTCCGAGCATGCAATTTGGCTTTTGGAAAATGTTGTTTTGTGTGCTTTTTGCTTTTTAAAATCTTCTTTGGATACTGTTAACGACAGGAAACAAGAGATCTCTCTCAGTGGTGTGGAAAAATCTCCAGGTCCCCAGTGAGGGAATCTAACTCATGTCCCTGAGTGACAAAGTTGGGCCAAAAAGGATTTTCTTCTCCAAGGTCTGGCACTGTGCTGGACTTAAGGCTTTGGTTTATTTCTTTACAAAAGGAAATGCACAGAAGTGAAGTAGGACATTTCTAGGATGGCATGAGCAGCCTCAATAAAAAGCTCCCTCTCAATGTGGGAATCTAGGACATGAGTGATCTCAATTCTTTCATCCTGCCAGTGAAATTGCTTTTTGTGTCTTTCCATCCATCATAATAATAATAATAAAAAAATCTGAATTACAATAAGAAATGGAAGGCTATTTTGTGACTTACAATACATCATATATTCAACTGTGTGATTGCAAAAAAACCCCCATTTTTTCTGTCAGCATCACATTGCTATAAAACTCTCAAACTACAAAGTATAAAACTCCAACTTGAGATGAGCAATAAAATAATTCAAGTCTAAATAAAAAACAGGACCTTCCCACATACTATTTTTAAGTTCAACAAAACAGCAGCAGAATGCAAGAGCTCTGAAAGGTTGCTATTAACAAAAACCCTATAATGACCATATTATAGGAGAATGCATTCCAGACCAACTCATCAGTATGGAAACTTTCCTCATACCATCACCAAAGATGCTGATTCAAGGCCCATAAATACCAACCAGCTGAGATCAGGAGACAGAAAATGATCTGATTTGGGAGTTTAAGAAACTTTAAAAGCACCATGGAATTTTTTTTTTTCTACATCTGACATTCAAAAAATCAATGAAATTACCTCCTGCCACTGGCTCTGGCCACAGATTTTATTTTTAGTTTTTTCTAAGTTGCAAATGAAAGAATAAGTGGCATAGTGAGTTTTCTACTTTAATTATACACACAGTGAAATTATAATTTCCATCACGTAAGCCCTGTGAAGACACAGACTTTGGTACACTCACAGCTTCAACCTAAAACTTGGGTTTCTCCATAGCTAAGCAAAACTGTTTCAGAATTACAGCCCAGACAAAATATTAATATCTTGTCTGTTAAGAGCTCAGGTGAGATGAGAAACTCATTAAGAGTATACAGATACTAAACCTCCCCAAGAAAAACTGAGATCTAGCATCACACCACAGAACTAGCTCCAAATTTATCCCAAATTATCCAAAGCAGTCAGATCTCTGTTGCATGCAGTTATGCAGCTGAGTTTTTAAAGAACTGGGAAGGAAAATAAAATCAATATTATAAGAAATAAGTGTCTTACAGAAGCTAAGCACACATAAACAATATTGAGAAAGCAAGAGCACATACCTTATCATGGGAATAGTAACCTAATAATTAAACCAAACTGCAGAAAGACAGTGAGAGCCATCTTTCTTCCCCCAACTCTAATTGGCAGGCAGATGAGTACTTCATCATCAAATCTTTAAGGACAGCTGATTCTCACCCTTCAGCAAGCACAAGCCTCTTAATCACAGTGAGGTAAAAAGGTCACCACAAGGAGGAAAACATCTGAGCTCCTAACAGACATCTGAATCCAGCATTCAAACACCCATTCAGAGCTTGGACAAGCAAAGCATTTACAGCTTCATTTTTTTCCCCCTAGGCTGTGTATCTCCTGGAGAAGCAAGTTTCAATCTTGTTCATGTCACAGGTTAAGCAGATTTTCTGGGAAGTTCTCAACAGAACAGCCCCCATGGCTGAAACCTGTACTGAATAATAATTTGTATAAAAGCACCTTTCTCCACAAGCATTGTACAACCTGTTAAAGATTCAGCCTTTAAGTGTAGTTGTTTCAGAGATGGAAATTTACCCAAGGTGGAGCTCACCCAAGGCTGTGGCAATCTGGTGGAAAAAAAAAAAGTGTCTTCAAGTAATTATAATCAGAAATTATTTCACACAGTGTTAGACACGACACTTCGCTCATAACAACCATCTTCTGTAAATATTTAAAATAAATATTTATTTGTGTAAAAACACAAATAAAAAGCATCAGGTCATCCAGAACCATCCTCTGCTTCACCTAAAGCTGGGTGCAGCCACAAAAGTAGGGATGGCAAACCTCTACAAAGAAATAATCAGGACATACTCAGTCAAGAAAGGGAAGAATCCACTTCTTCAAACTATTTGCTGAATCCACTTCTCCAAACAGGAAGATATCCCTCACCCACATTTATGCCTCAGTTTTCTAATACACAGATTAGGAACAAATTAATTGTGGGGCAATGTTTTTGTTACTATTATAGTAATTTCTTGTTCTGTAACAGAGAGTCAATGATGCCTTCAAAAAAAAAAAAAAAAACCCAAAGCAAATGCTTTCAGAAGCATCAGCAAGCAGGAATTTTTTAGCATGAAACCATTACTTAAAAGGGAAAACAGCACCACAACAGAGAAAGTGAAAAAACATCTGTGGCACGAGAACACATAAGAAGCCACATTTGAAAAGCCCCTGCAGTTTGTTGCTTTGTATTTGCCAGCAAAACACATAAATAAAAAAAGTATTTACATCAAAATGCACAAAACAGGTGCATAATATAGTGTTTCCTTGCTAGCTTGTCTTTCAAAACAACGTATTTTTACACAATGACATTTCCTAGAGAAATCCCAAACCACCCCACGTTCTCCTATTGTCATTAACACAACACTCAGTGTACAGTGAAATTCAGTAGTGTTGTGCTGAATGTAACTGTAAAAAGCACCAGCTGGCAGTATTAGAAATGGCATCCTTCCAGGTCTCAAATGTCTTATTTATATACAATGGAATCCTTCCAGCTGTTTAATATTTAAGGCTAATAAATATAATTGGCAGTACTACTGCACAAGGGCAAGGAACACAAATACATATAAAACTACTTCCCGACAGAAAATCTCATTTGTTCTTAGATGATTAAACCAAAGAGGGATACAGAGTTCTGAGCAAATTTTACATAGCAGACCTTTTTTTTTTTCTTTTAATATAAACAATATTTGCTTGTTTTCTAAGTGCAAAACTGAACAGAAAAAAAAACCCAACCCAGGCATCCTTTACTCCAGCTGCTCCTGGAGTTTCCTTCAACTGGTGCTTTGTAGAGGCCACGAATAAAGATAAATTGGCAAGGTAGAAAGACAAGAAACAGCAATGCTGGATCCATAACAGTCACACCCCACCAGCCAGCCCAGAAGTGAGACTTATTCCCAATTTTGTGCATGTGCAGGACTACTCTGCCCCCCAGGAGCAGATTGAGCCCATACTGAGCTGGAGGCAAGCACAGTGCAGTTGAGAATGCAGATGTAAGAGCTGCCCTGTGGACATGCTGTGAGATTTGGGTCCCTGTTTCCAGCTTTCCAGCAGATTTGATGCTGGCAAGGCCACCAGAGCATTGCCAAAGTGACACTTTGGCAGGTTATTGGTGAATGGAGCAAGCTCTCTCCAGCTCCAGAGGATCACCAAGTTCACGGAGCTTTGTCTGAGAAAAGCTCCAGGAGCTCCAGCACAATAAAACCCTTCAAGGTCTCAACATTGGATGCAATCCTCCTGCACCTAAAGGCAAGAACAGTGATTCTGCCCCTTCTGAAAGACCTTGATGCCACTGAAATCTTCAACTCCCTGGCACAACTCGGAGGGAGAACTAACCTAGGAATGGAAACCTTTAATTTGGGGGAGTGAAGCACAGTTAATGCTTCTTAACTGCATGTGAGGGAACAATTTCATTTGAAAACTCAAGCAACTTGCACGACAGCTGGAGCCCACAATCAATTCCAGAAAAGGCTGTTTGGTGTAATTACCATGATTTAAAGCTATTTGGGTTGTTTTGGTTTTAACTTCGTTCATAAGGCAATGTTCCTTTTTGATATCCTTTAGCTGGGCAGTTGCACACTCACATATCTCCATGCTTCCATCTTTAGCATAATTTCTTAACAACAGCTTGAAGAGGCTTCCTTTTCATCCATCAGTTCATGCTTTCATTGAAAACTGCACTCTTCAGTAGAGGTATTTAAATAATACCATGATTTTCTCCTAAGCAGTCAATAAAACACATTTTTCCTCCTGAGGTTGCCTCTTTATTCCTTAGCATCTTAAAGAAACCAGCATCTGAAATCCTGTCTCAGCTATCATACCACCCCTTTAATAAGGACAAGCCAAAAATAGTTATGAATATACCTGAAAAGCATAATATTCAGAATATTTTTTCCTCCAATCCTTTGCCTGGGAAGTACTGCCAAAAAAAAGGCAATAAAAATAGCACACATATATATATTTTTAAATATAGCTATCATACAGGGTCTTGAAAATGAAGCACATGCTAAAATCAGACAAGAGCCATTGTGCTTAAAGGGCTAAGTTAAAAATACCTCCAAAAAGGTGATTATTCTTTTGTCAACTGCTGAGTCAAAAGAGAAATGGTAATTATTACATTTTTACTGTAACTTTATGGAAATTAATTTCCTCACCGTACAACTAGGAAGAGTTAGTTCTGTGCACATTATTTCCAGTTATTCTAATTGAAAAATATGTGTAATACAGGAACTCATATTTTCACTAATGTTTCATATTTTCTAAAGATAAATTTGTTTCTGTTGAGCAAGAAGAAAGTAATTAGACTGGGAATTCTGGAGATAGTCCAGATATCTTCTCAACCTCTGGCTGAGATACTCTTGATTTCTCAAGGCTCTAAAACATTATTAAACAATTACTTTTCCTATGTCAAGCTAGGGATGAAAGAAGAACTCATGGCTAATTTAATATGAGAGAAATAAACAGAAGTAACTCAACCAGGATTCTAACAAAAGACTCTTGAGGAGAAATGGCATTAAATGATTTTCATAGTTCAATACTGTAGTAGTAAATTGGAGAAACACCATTTTCTAAAAACTCTCTGTTTGTTATTTGACAAATTGTACATACCAGGAACTGCAAAAAAGTAAAAATATGTAGTTTTACCTGCAGAAACAAACAAACAAAAAATAAACCAAAAGCAACCAAGCATAAAAAAAACCCCCCAAAATTTAATCATTCTTTTATAACTGTCAGGTTCAATCAATTCCAGTCTTGGGTAACCAGAAGCTCATTAGATGAAACAGCTCACAAAAACACAAACAAACACTTGGAAAAAATAAATCTGGTCACAGGTCACTGCAAGCCCAAGGAGGAGTCAAATGTCTCTTGGGAGAGGATTCATCCAATACTAAAAGGTATTGTCATATTTTAGAGAATAAGATCTCATTAAATAGGTATATTTGTGTACTTGCTCTGTGGGAGGCTGAGAGACATTAGCAGGAACAGAAACTCCTGACCTATAATCCTACTCACCAAATTCCTCCAGAAGGCTTTGCACAGAAATATGAGGCTTAAATTTCATTTTCTAGCTTACTGTGGTATAGTGGAGCACAAAGTGCTTCCAGAAATCCACTACCCTAATTATTATCAGTGGTATCAATACCTTAGTGCAGAGATTAAACATGGTTCAGAGAATTACCCTAAAAACTGCTCATTAACATCAAAAATACTTGTATGGCTTAAATTTATTTACTCATGCTTCATTCCTTTGTCATAATGTTGGATATAAACACACTCAGTGGTTCTGCACTGTAATTTTTGTACTCAGACACTCTGAATTGCCTCACTTCTAGGTCCTGTGGTTAAAAAGGAAAGTGAAGCTTGCACTGCTCCCAGTAAGACCCTGATTACATGCACGTGAAAAGCTCAAAATGTAAACAACTGCACAGCAGAGAGGTTTGTTATTTTTTAACACAAAACACACTAAATGTAAATGGAAGCCTGCTGGGAATGTGCATCAATAAATGTGTGTTTGACTCGTGTTTGACTCGGTTCTCTGCATTTGGGACTGCAGAGAGAGAGGAAAAAAAAATAAAAAATCAGACAAGGATTTCAGTGTTTTATTTATTTTGCTGAATTGTGGCTCCAGAGGTGAAAGTTTACACAGAACCAGAATACAATGAGCCCCTGTATTTGCCATCCAGGTAGCCTTGCAGGAGTAACCACAGGGTTTTCCATGATGTCCTGACAGGGACCTCAACAGGAATGGGTGAACCACAACCCAAAGGAGGAGAGACAACCCAACCTCCATCCCATCTCATTCTCCTGGTCTTCCCCTGCCCCAAGGTCAGGGACTGTGGCAAATTATTTATGTTTCTGATAAAGACTCAGTTTCAAGACTCTGAGATAAGGCCATCCCAGACTTTCTGGGTGAGTTAAGGCTTTGAAGTCCCAAAAAGCAGAGATAAAAACTATGTTTTAATATACTTGGTTAGAAAAGCTACCAAGTGTATGCAACACTCTTTCTGATCTTCAGCTTCAGTCACTTGCTTCCCAGGGTCCTGCTGAAAAAGCTGTGAGAGTGGATTTCAAAGCCCACAAAGAACCTGAGCTGACAGGAATCCTTTCCATGGCTGGAATCAGAATTCTCCCCTAGAAGATGGATGGGACCTAGTGAGAAACCCAGGACATGAAAACACTTGGAATGTGCTTCAAGCCACAGGAAACAGGAAAAATTCAGTATCACTGCTGATTTATAACCCCTGAAACACAGTGAGGAACACAGATTTACTGATAGGCAATGAAGTTCAGAAGTGCATCTCAGAGTTGTTTCATACTCACATGTCCCAGAGCCAACATCCCAACTGGGAGTGTTTTGGGAAATGAGAACTCCAGCTTGAACTGAACCCACATGCCACTCAGAGCAGCAGAAAGGGAGATGGAAAACAGTGAAAGCTGATAACCATCACAAGAAAAGTTCCATTTTTGAAATGATGATGAACAAAATTATTGCTGATGAACATTAGGGGTGCTACACCCAAAAGCCAAGGAGTCAGGCAAACAAATACACTGTTGAATAAATACATTAATAAGATATGAGGCACCAAGTGTCATATTCCATACACCAAAATTCCAAGTGTAAAGCCTAACATTTTTGTCATGGAAATGCCAACTTCTGCCCCAAACATACCAAAAATGCAAATTCATTTATCCAATTCAATTGTCATGGGAAAANTTGAATAAATACATTAATAAGATATGAGGCACCAAGTGTCATATTCCATTACACCAAAATTCCAAGTGTAAAGCCTAACATTTTTGTCATGGAAATGCCAACTTCTGCCCCAAACATACCAAAAATGCAAATTCATTTATCCATTTCAATTGTCATGGGAAAACAAAGAACCAAACAAACAAACAAAAAAAAACCCCACACCAACCAACCAACCAACTAAAAAACCCCACAAAATCCCTTTGAACTTACAGAAATATTAAATGCACACTTTATGCCCAGGAGTTTTCTAATTTATGCATTAAACATTCTGGAATATTCCAGACTGCTAATTTTAGGTACAATGTTATTTCCTGCTAAATGAGAAATTGTGTCTGCTGGAGTTACACTGCACCTATTTCACTCCATAGACAACTTCCAACAGGAACATCATTTTGTTGCTATTACTGGTAAAACAGCAATTATTTACTTAAAATGAAAACAAAAAGTCAGTGAAAAACCTGAAAAATCGTGCTTCACATGCTTGGATGTAATTTTAAGCACCTTTAACATTTCATTCACTATTTACAGGGATTTTGGAAAGAAAATAATAAAATACTATTTATATGCCAACTTACACCATACTTTTAGAAGACATTGCTTAGACTCAGAGCTTTGCCACATATAATTGTGTGGGCAAAGAGTCCAAGGAGTTAATAATAACTCTTTTTAAAAAATAATAAGGCATAATTTTTTTTATTATAAAAGCCATACTCTATATAGCACATATACTTATTTTGTATTCTAATTTCTCTCCTTAATTAAAGCATTTTTGAACTGTATAAAAAAATGATAAATGGTTTATATTGCTCTGTCTCAAAAGGCAAGGAGATTTTTCCAAGCAGAAAGAAAACAAACACAGCTTTTAGGGAAATATAAAGAAAAAAAGTTTAAAGTAAGAAACATTGGAGGGAGAGGAAATGATGTGAGGGAACAAAATGATATGAGGCTTACAAGACCAGGCAACAAAGAGGATAGTGAGTGACAAGCAAGAACTGAAGAAAACTGCTGCTGCAATCAGAAAAGAGAAAAGAATAAGCAATTATCCAAAATCCAATGCAGAAGTGGTGATGATTCAGAAACTATTATGGACAAATGAGTCAAGGAAAGAAAGAAATTGAAACAAGTGAGAGACTTTGATTCAAAGAAAGAATGGAAAAGCAAGCACTGTAAGCATAAAAGTGGGAGTCTGCAGCAGAACTATTCCCAGACACTTGGAAATTTGGGGAAGAACCAAAAAGATGAAGGTCTGGATCGGTAAGGAGCTGTAACAGAGACTCCAGAGAGAGAGAGAGGCAAATCCATGCAGCTTTCCAAAAGCTAGGAAGGCAACTCCTAATTAAATCAGAAGGCTGTGAAGGTGACAGAATACAGAGGCAATATAATCATGTTTTTGGAGTCAAGCTGAACTCTGACTACAGCAAACTGGGTACCTCCACATGCAGAGCATGACAATTGAAATAAGAGTGACAACTTACAACATGCAAGATGGGATATTTATGACACGAGCTTGTGTTATTCAGGATGGTCTAACACAATGTTCTAAAGCATAAATTAAAATCTCTCACTGCCCTTGAGAAATCACCACTGTCGGGCTAAGACAAATTAAAGCAGCACAAGGAAAATACCTGGCCAAAATCCTCTGATGTCTTTTTCTTGTGAAGAGTACAAAAATGTGCATCTTACCCCTAAGCACCATGTGGAAAACTGATTGAACTTGCACAGTAAGAGAAGTCATGGCCCTACACAGCTAAACTGCTGATTCTGCTCTGCCCTACTCCTACCTTCTCTTCTGCTCCCTGCACCAGCTCCCTAATCAGCCCATATTGGGAGCTGATACGAGGAAAAATCCATCTGAATGTCAACCTGGCAAAAACACACCAAAAATAAAGCAAAGGAAAGAAGAAAAGTAAAGAAACAGCCTTAAATAAAGGCACAGAGTGGCTGCTATGATCAACAATCATGAAGTGTCGATGGCAGTCCCTAGGTTGGGACAGGAAGAGAGAGATGGGGAGCAGGGAAATCCTGAGGAACCAGTCTGGTCAGCCTCCACCCCTGTGAACTCAATCAAAGCAATCCTGGGAATCATTTCCAAGCACACAATGGACAAGGAAACCATCAGGAAGAGTCAGCACAGTTCCACCACTTTCTCCCATGACACGCTCACAGGGAATCTGGTGAAAGACAGGCAAGGTGAGTGGAAAGGGAGGTGAACTGAAATTCCTCAGTAGCTGAGTTCAGGAGGTTGTGATCAGTGGCACAAAGTCTGGCTGGAGGCACCCCAAGAGTCCAGTCCTGCTCAACAGATCCATCCATGCCAGGATGATTTTTTGCTTTTTTCTTTTACACCCCTCTCACACACTCTTTTATAGTTTGATGTATTCTCAGTGCTTTTAGCCCCACACTTGTGCCTCCCCAAGGCTGAGAACTCAGCTCAGCCCCACGGCACCGTTAAACCAGGAGAGCAAACATCCTGGGAGCCCCAGACACCAAGGGCCTCTCCAGAACACATTTGGGAACCTCAGCCAGGCCCAGCCAGGGGGAAGGTTCCTCACAACGAGGGCTTCACTCCAGCCTCTCACTGGGGAATCTTTGATAAATATGTTAATTTTGCAAAGCCTATAATTGTGTGTATTTCGGGGCATTCCACCTGGACCAAGTGCTGCACCCAAGAATCCTTAAATAAATCCCAAGGTAAAAACCCCTTTTCTCCATAAAGTGTGTTTTGGTTTGAAGACCAGGGAAAGGCAACAATGCACCCTCAGCAGTTTGCTGGCAACATGAGACCTTGAGAGGCTGGAGAAATGGGATGAGAGGAACTGCAAGAGGTTCAGCAAGGGAAGCACAAAGTCCTGAAGTGAGGGAAGAACACCACACTTACAACTTTTACTTGGCAAAACTGGATGCCTGTGCCCCATCATCAGCTCACCGTGACCCAAACAAAAGCTGATCACTTTGCTAAGGAGACATCTAGAGCCATGTAATTGCTTTCTATGCTGTTTCCCCTCCCACAGGGGTATCACTCCACACACTGCAGCGAGGAGTGGGCAGCAGATCCAGCACTGCTGCTGTCCTGCATAATTTACAGCCACCTCTTCGTGATGCTCAGGAGAGCAGCCTGTGCCTGCCACAAACCATTTGACCAAGCAGAAAGTGAAATTGTCCATCTCAGCAGCAAGCACAGCACAAACAGCAGTGAAACAGTCCTGGGCTGCAGGTGATTTAAGGTAAAATCAGTCACTTGGTAGCTGCACTTCTGTGCACGCACACAGGTCACAAAGTCACTTCTTTAAATTGTGATGAGAGAACTCCCATTTCAGCCAAGCACGAGAGAAAGCAGAGTGTGCCCTGAATACCTGTGCAAGGCCTTTTGTTCCTACATAAAAGCACTTTCCCAGACACCTTTCTGTGATTCCTCACATCCAGGCAACTTTTTCTACTCCTGAAGCCTGTACCCTAAGGGCTCTGTCTCCTCCATCAGCAGGGAAGGTATCCCTCACTCCCCAGCAGGAACAGGATTTCTGCTATTTCCAGGCTATACCTGGCAGCAACTTATTTAAATAAAGTTAATTCAGTCATGACAGCAATTCTGGGGTGACTGCACACGTGGGATCCAAGGAAGGATCGAACAAATCTATGTCGCAGAAACAACCTGAAATCCATGCAACCATTTCTGGTTTGTGGTCATAAAATACAGCAATTAAAATCTTAAAATACATAAAATACAGCATAAAAACCTTAAAATTGAAGATTTGGCTAGAATTACAATTATTTAGAATGCACTGAGAGACAGAGAAAATGAGATTTACACAATAAAAGGCAGATTAGCTGTGGAAAAACGAAGAGCTCTAAGAAACATCTACCCTACAAAGTAGGCCACCAAAAAAAAAAAAAAAAGAAAGTTTAATGTTCCTGAAAGTGAAGTAATGGCACTTTTTCTGTAGCAGACAAGTTCAGGGAAAAAGTATTTTTACTGCTTCCTTTATTACTTGAAAAGTGGTAGTACTGAGAAGGACCAACTCCATTGTGAAAGGCATATAAGAATAGGTAAGAATGACTCATCTCTGCCCATAAAAAGCTTTGTTTGAATGCTGGGTGCTATTTTTTAGCACAGATTTGAGAGAGAGGGCCCCATGCCTCTCCACAGTTAATTATCAGGACAGAAAGAATACAACTTTTCTCAAAACAGAAGTTCATGTTTTATCAGACTAAACAACATCCGTAATGTCCTGGTTTAAAATAACTACAAATCAGAAAATTCAAGTGGACTTTTCTGTAACTCTCGAATAGAAATGTCTGAGCACATAAATGGACTGAGTCATCCTTTAATGACATTATTTTCTGAAAATAGAGACCTTACCTAAAAAAAGGGCAATCAAAACCATACAGAAATTCCAGTCTCTGCCTGAAGTAGGGGAGAAAAGTTGAAACAAAGTGTCATAAGAACATTTAGTGGGAAGCATTGTTGGCTTTCATTGGCTAAGAAACAGAAAACCACAAAAGTCTGTTACAAAAAAAAAAAATATTTGGTGAGCTTTTTGTCTGACACCAGGAAAGGAAAATATAAAATATGACACAAGGTTAACCACCTATACAAAAAACCCCTGAGATCTAGGAAGCTATACCAGTTTAAATTAACCTGGGCAATATTTTGGTTTTACTTAACCAAAAAGTTTCAAACAATCCCAAATCTTCCTCTTTTCCTGCAGGAGTACAACACATTATTCAGCAGTCATGTAAAAACAATTTAAAAATGTATTGATCTCCCTGAAAGTTGGCAACTTCTGAGCACAACACAGGAAATAGGGAAAGAAATATTCCCTGTGCTAATTTTGTGTCTGCCTGCTCTCACTGTTCCATTCATCTTCCAGTGAGGAACAACTTGGGTTCCTTAACACCAACTTCTGGTATTCTGTTGGGTTTATATTTGCTTTTTTTCTGCTTGCTTGCCCTCATTTTTAAGGAGAGGACAAGCACAGCCCAGCAGCTCCCAGGTGATGGGAACCATTTGCCTGCTCCCTGGGACAGCAGAGCCTCTTGGAGCCCACCCTGCACAAACAGAGCCCTGCAATTATCAGCAATTTCAATCAAGTGACCAAAGGAAAGGTTCACTTGGAGAAAAAGAAAGCATGGCAGCTAATTAATGTGTCAAAGCAGCACCCTCTGCTCTGTAACGAAGCTTTAGGGAGGACACGGGGGATTTTTGTTCTCCAGGCTTGAGGAGCAGCACTGAGTTAGGTTAAATAATTCCATTTTATTGATCTGGGTGTCCACAGCACCTGAATAGCTCTGGCAGTGTCCCCTCCTGCCCCAGCATGCCACCCCTGCTGTGGGAACTCAAAGCAGCTGAGGATGCCCACAACGAGCTCCTGGCATGGCAGGGAACAGTGGGGACACAGGATAAATGGCCAGGTTTATCTGCTGAAGGTCTTACAGAAAACAGTAAAAAAAAATCCAAACAACCAAAAAACAGCCCAGAAAAAAAGCCCAAAAACCAAACCAAACAAAAACCAGACCAAACAACCCAAACCAAACAAAAAACCCAAACCAAAACAAAAACCAAACCAAACAAAAAACCCCAAATGAAGCAAAACCTAAACAAACAAAAAGCAAAACCAAAATAAAAAAACAACCTAGAAAACAAAAAACCCAAAATGAAACAAAATCTATTACCTAACCCCCACACACATCCCCACCCTCTGTGCAAATGTTGGAATGCATAAGAAGATAACCTCTGAGGCAGCTCATACTCAGTCCATAGACTGTGACAGCTTCAGAAACTCGCAATAAATAAGATTATCCACCACCAAGAATGTGTTCTCCTCCTCAAAAAAAAGCTGCTTATTTACATTCTGCTTCCACCTGGGAGGAGCCAGTACTCTGTTCAATCCTGTTGCCTCAGAGAAATTATCATTTTCAGTTTGTTTTTTATGGGAAATGAGTACATTAAAAAAAATAAAAATAAAAATAAGCAGTAACTGCAGATTACATGACAATCTACCACAAAGTATTTTCCCATCACAAAACAAGCCCCACATGAAATACTGTTCAAAAGACACAAAGAACCCCAAACAAACATTCTGCCCCTTCTTACTCAGCATAAGAGCTTCTTTCCCTCAGAAAACACCTTTCACCCTGATTAGTTTACATCACAAAACAAAACCCACATCGAATATGGAGATGTGATTCATGAAGAGTAATTTTACAGGTAAAGAGTAAATTACTCTTGTCCCTATTACCATATAAAAATCCTGTTAGTTTTAAGACCATTGAAGAGACTTTCCAGGCTAAATTATTTACTTATTTAAGTTTGATAAGCTTCCCATTTCATTATATTGAAAATTCAACATTTTTTCTAAAGGGCTGCAAAAGAGAAATAGTTCTCTCCCCTGGGCTCAGGATTCAGTTCTTTTCTAAAGAAAGCAAATTAGGCATATAAAACTCTAAACTCTTAAATCCTTGCAGCATCACCATTTCTGTGAGGAAAAAAAACCCCAAAACCAAACAATGAAACATCAGCTATGGTAAGGACTCACCTCTTTGGGTGGCAAGAGAGCCTGCTATGAACACATGCACAGAGCAACTTGACAGTGATCAAAAACCTCTTAAATATTTCTGTTTTCTGGGCTGGGACAAAGAACAGCAGAACTGAACTGCTACAAACCCCAAGTTAGCAGAACAAACCAGATTTGAACAGAGAAAACAGGGACTAGACTGATTGCTTTGAAGGCAAGAAGCCACAGGGTATTTTTGGGCCATCTGTGGTTAGGATGTCAATCTAGAGAAAATAAAAATCACTTATTTCTGCCACCTGTGGAACAGGCTTCATGATCCTGTGCAGCTTGAACAACTTACAAGAGCTCACAACCTATATTTGAAATGATTTTACTCCTTCCAGTTTGAAAAAAGGGCATTCCTCCAGTGCTCCAATCATCACCATCATTTAAAAATGACTGCATTATCAGCTAACACCTTCAGCTCCCAGGAAACACTGAGCCTGCCCCACATCCCATGGAACATCCAGCAGAAATGGGAAGGAGAACAAGTCAAAAGGCTGGGTTTGCCCTATAGGTCAAAAGGTCTTCACATGGTAGAAAGCAAATGTCAGGCTGATTGCAGAGCTGCAAACTCTTCACTAAAAAGCTTGTAGCACCTACTGAATCCTCAAAAAAAAAAGGTGGGAATGAAGAAAACAACATAATTTGTCACCAAGCCACTGAAATATCAAACAACTGTATGGTCTTTGAGGTGTGGAAACCCAGCTCTGCTCCAGGGTGGACACTCCAGGTGACACCACCTCATTCACATCTTCTTTCCCACAGGACCTTTGAGCTCTAGAAGAGTGGAAAATCCTACTGAAAGGCAAGATGTGGTCTGGATTCTGGTGCTTCTGGAGAGAGACAGTTTGAAAATTATATTCCAGCTTCTGGCCACAGATCAAGGTCCCTTTGAGTGTGTACAGTGGAAGGCAGCATCCTCTTGGATCAGTGTCAGGACACCTGTTCTGCAGAGGGAACACCTGGGGCAGCTGCAGGAGCTCACCAGCCATGGGAAAAGGCAGAATCCAGAGTGAAGAAGGCAACAGTTGCTCAGGTAACAATCATTCATTTGGTATTTTATCAGGTAGCCTCAGGACTACGAGGAGCTTTGCTTCTGGCATCTTTGGCAGTTAATATAAAAATGACCCATGCTAATTAAACATTTTGCCTGAGAGAACAACCTTCAGTGTGCATAGGCAGTGAGTCAGCATTTAATATCTGGACTCGCTTTTTTTTTTAACTTTCTCTAAAAGCTCTGAACAAACAGTTATTCCCCATGTTTTCTTCCCCCAGCCTCCTCCCACATCAACTGCAAACCCAGAGACCTCTGAGATAAAAGAACAAACAAACAAAAAAACTTCAGTGATTTTAAGCAATTTGGACACAGCCCTGAGAGATGTTTACAAGAAAAAAAAAAAATCTGATCATGCAAAGATATTATCACAGCAGAACTTCTCTTAGGAACAGCTTGGATAGGCTAAAAACTCCTCTAGATCCACATTCTGCTAAGGAATCCACAACATATTAGAGCTCACTGCCCAAAGAGGTGCAAGCTTCTGGTGCAATATTAGGATTGACATTGGAAAAATCACCAGAAAAATATTAATTACATATAGAAGCAGAAGGTTAAAGACTAGCTAGAAGCTGGAAAACTTACTATACACTTTTTATTCAAGTTTGCACAGAGTTTAAGGTCCAATCAAAAGCATAAAATGCCTGTCACCAAGAAACTCCTTTAAAGCATAACACAAACAGCAGCAGGCAACAAGCTTAAAAATTTAAATCCTCATTGTAACAATTTTACCTGAAGCACATGCAAAAAGTGAATAAACAGATCAGCTCTTGGGTTGTCAGCTCTCCCACTAAATGTACACCTTGCATTTTGGTCTCAAGAAATCTTTCTTTAGAGCCACATTTGTTGCAGAGAACTTCGCTCACAATGTTGTAATTTCAAGGTTGTGAGTAGAAGCCAAATAATCTCTGGATTGAGAGACTGCTGCTCACAGCTCAGTTATGGAGTCACTGACCTGAGCACTGCCTTGTGCTCTGTTTTAATCAATTTATTAGGAACAGGTTCAAAACTACTAAACATTTGTTCGCTAGTCCAACAAGATAAAAATGTGTAGAAGCCCAGAAGACAAGGGCATATTACTTAAAATTAACTTTTTCCCCCTCTTCATTAAATGCATCTAATTTCAAAAGAGCCTCACATCCACCTGCACCTAAATCCATATAAAGTAAATTACACAGATAGAAATGAGCACTCAAGCCAGAGAAAGAAAACACCTCTGAGGACTTCAGAAGCATCAGCTAAGCTACAATGCATGAATCTGAACACAATCTTTTTGCTTCAGCTTTGCTCCAACAATGACACCCAGCTGTATTTATGGAATATGGATGTAAATGTGCCTGCAACCTGCAGAAAATAAGCAAAGCAGGTTCAGCATTGCTGGTTTAACATCAACTTTTTTGGCTCTGCCGACCTGAGTTTTCAAAATGTTCCACCTTGATTTCATTTTCCTGGCCCTGAATAGCTGCACACACAGAGTGCAGATCTGTTTCGTGTTGGAGCCCTGGAATTCCTCACTGCACTTTGATCACAGCCCAGAGAGTGCTAATTTTCTGTGTTGAACATGTCAGTTAAGAAAAAAACCCCAAAAAACCCAACAAGAACAAACTGTTCCCAGTCTCAGAAATCTAAAAACAAAAAATCCACAGTTGCCAAAGTTATCTGCTTCTTATCAAGATCCCTGTTTGGCACCAGATGCATTTGATTCATTCATCATTGTCAGTGCACTCACACACTAATTATTTCAAATTGTTTCCTCAGGCAAAGGTCTAGGACAAATGCAAGCAAGCCAAAAATAGCAGTTATGAATAATTATGCATAATTTACCTCAAGGCCTGGGCCAGGCTATCATTAAAACTTCTTCTTGCCACCTGTGATCCCAACTAATTGTGGACTTTAAATTAGTTCAAGATTACTTTTTTTTTCCTCCTAATACAATGCCCACATTTAACCTGCCTATTAAAAGTTTTCTGATGCTTTAAAAATTCCCAATAAAATGTCAACGAGGTTCCTTCTTTTTTAACAATGCCTTTGTATTTCACAGCCTGACAACAAGCTTGCTAACAGGAAAAACTTCAGAGGCAAGGTCAGCAACCTCACTTTAAGCAACTGCTGCAAAAGGTTCTTAGAAAAGCACAATTCCTCTTCCTCAACCTCAAAGTAAATCCTGATGCTCCAAAACTGAAGCTGTTTCAGCTCCTAAAACTTTGCCTATTACAGTTCTGACTCCTTCTTAATGCAAGAAGAGAACTTTCACAACTTTTCTAGCAACAACCAAAGCCAATCAATAAAACACTTGCTCCTCCAAACTCAGGAGTGTCTGTTTAATTTTATGGAGAGCAAATTATTATTCCAATGGGATCCAAATGTAGATGGTTTTGCAAAACCAGTCTTATCCCATTCATTGTAATGAATGTACCTCCTATGTTCTTGTGCTGCTTTAACTATTCAAATTACAGGTTTAAAATAAAAAAAGCTGCAAAAAGGGAAAACCCACCCTGAACATTCCTGGTGGAAGAAACATCTCTTTAAAAAAAAATGTATGTACTCCTTATAATTCCTAAGCACTCTCCAGTTTGGGAACAGCACATGCTTCATTTTGAGACAACAGAAAATGTCAGAGATATTAATAAAAAATTACAAGTGCTGCTTATTCATGAAAAACCATCTACAAATTCCTCCATTCAGGCACCCAAACATCAGACCTCTCATGGACAAAAATATTCCACAGTGCAAGACATGAAGGAACCAAACCTGCTAACTTCTGAACCCTTTGGAGC
Source organism: Erpornis zantholeuca (assembly GCA_013400515.1). NCBI lineage: Eukaryota > Metazoa > Chordata > Aves > Passeriformes > Timaliidae > Erpornis > Erpornis zantholeuca. Next base: position 174,407 of record VZTN01022260.1, read on the forward strand.
TAAAGATATGTTTATGTACCTTCCTTATTCAAGGCAACAAAAAATATCAGAGCAGAGATTTAAATAAAAAAATTAAAAAAAAAAAAAAAAAAATTAAAAAAAAAGTTGAGTTAAAATGTAACATGTTATTAAAAAGAAAACACCCAGAGGAAAAGATTAATTCAAGCTGCCTTCTGGATAGCTTCCTAAAACATTAGTTGCAAAACAGTTCAGCTATTAAAATCAGATATTCCTAAAATATGAATGAATTTTACACAGTCTGATCAGCTCTGAAGCTGACACACACAATTCTGCATCAGCAGCAGACTTCTGGCAGAAGATAAACAAAGCTAACATGCCCTAAGTTGGTGTTTACTAAGTTTCCTAAGCAGGAGAAGAAAAAATGACAGCAAGGTCTCATCTCAATTCTGTGGCCAACTCCCCTGTGGTCAGCTCACTACTGGGGACCCCATCCCACTGAAGATTGTTATTTAGCATTTATCATGTTGGTTATAAGGAGTAAGGAAATGCTTTGCAATCTGTAGAATAGATTCCTCTAGAATAAATAGCTCCATGTCCTTCCAGACTGAATTAATACAAGCTCTGGAATTCACATGACCTCTTTGACTTCTATTTTTTGACCTCTTTCTCACAAGGAGAAAACAAAGGCATAAACTCATCTCTCAGCTCTTTTCTGTCCATCACAAACCCCCACAGCCCTTCTATGTGAGGTACAGGCTTCTAAATGCTCCTCAAAGCAGAACTATTTTTATTATGAACAACTTGAAAGCTTTGTTACAATCAAAGTTTTCACAACTAAAACTAATAGGTAAACAACATCCAGATATTGCTTAGAAACTAATGAAATCATACCATAAAACAAATTAATATAATGGATTATACTACAAACTGCACCATATCATCACAGACATCTTAAATAAATTTCTCTCAGTAAATTTCATCAAAATAAACACACTCAGTTTTCCAACTATGATTGCATGATGCTGTTGAATTATTTTTTTCCCTCACATGCCTCTATTTTTTTTCCAGACAATGCTGCATTCAAGCAGCTTTGTTTCATGTCTCTTCCATGTTACACCCTCCAATTATTTGTCATAAAACATCTGCTTTGAGCAAAACAGCATCTAGAGAAAAAAAAAAAAGAAGAAGAAGATAAAATCCTATTCACTACACTTGCAGAAGGAGGCTGAAAATCACAGGACAATGAAGTATCAGGTATTTATGACAAAGTGGAACAAATCTGGAGATGCTGTGAACTGTGGTGTCAGTTACACACAGCGAAACACACATAACTCAGGGGGAAAAGAAACAAATAAGGAAACTGTGCCCTCACCCCACCCAGCTGTTTTATTTCATAACAGGACAGCAGACTGCCAGTCTCTCTTCTAGGAACGCCTGGAAAGTTGCATTCCAGTTCTGCATGGCTCTGCATGGTTCTTCTCCCATGTGTTGCCTTTCCCTGGTCTTACAATTAAAACCAAAACACAGTTTATGGGGAAAAGGGGTTTTTACCTTGGGATTTATTTCAGGATTTTTGGGTGCAGCGCTTGGTCCAGGTGGAATGCCCCAAAAATGCATGCACACCTCACACTGAAATACACACAATTATAGGCTTTGCAAAATTAACATATTTATCAAAGATTCCCCAAGGAGAGGCTGGAGTGAGCTCCCTCTTCTGAGGAACTTTCTCTTTGGATGAGACTACTTTCACAAAATGTGTTCTGGAGAGGCCCTTGGTGTCTGGGGCTCCCAGGATGTTTGCTCTCCTGGTTTAACAGTGCCGTGGGGCTGAGCTGAGTTCTCAGCCTTGGGGAGGTACAAGTGTGGGGCTAAAAGCACTGAGAATACATCAAACTATATAAAAGGGTATATAAGAGGGGTATAAAAGAAAAAGCAGAAATCATCCTGGCATCCCACAAACCAGGACCCACACCCCAAGGTAGCTGCAGAGTGCCCAGGAGGGACCAGGGCAGCTCATCCCCTGCAGGAGGACACTAGGCAAAGGGACAAAACCCCATTCAAATGCAAAATTTGTCCATGTTTGACCTTCAACTCCTTGGGGTTTTTTATCTGCGAGCTGATTTTCCATTCGCATTCTTCCCCATCCACGTTGCAGTTCCTGAGTACAGTAAATCTCTCCTTTTTTTTTGGGATGCATAATCTCTTTTAATATCCTGTGCTCTCTTATCACACTGCAGTCCTCCTCTGTAATATATTGTCCATAAATTTTTCAAATGATATGAACTTTACCAGCTATGGAAATGATTGAAATACAACATTAACTATTTTGTTCTCACAAAAATATTCTAGGGAGGCTCACACTTGTTCTTGACACAGAAGCAACATCTGGGTCAAGCAAATTTAAAAACAGAAGAAAATTATTTTAGTCTCAAACCCCAAGTCATAAAAGACACAGCACCAAAGATGATTCTTTTTGTGATTTCCTCTGATTTATGATACACATTGACTTGATCATTAAAGGAGGTGCATAAGCAATTCAAGTAATCAAAGTGCTAAAACTCAAAAATGTGATGTGACATTGTTACAGCTGATAAATATATCAACCATAAAGTGATGTGGATGGCCTATAGATCCTATGCCACAAAGAAGAACTAAAATTAAATATGGTTTTGTTGAGGTGTTACATACTAACATTTAAAAAAGCACAGTGATCCACCAAGTTAAAATGCAGTTCTTTCTAAAATGATCCAACTCACCCATTGAAATGTTTAATTTTTGCTCCTTTTTTCAGCTCTTTCCTCAGACAATTCCACCACACTCAAACAATTGTATTTGCTGGACTGAGACTCTTGTCTTGGGTCAATTCCAGCTACACTCCCAGCTGCTAAAGTAGAATGGTGTCTTTTGAAAATTGCAACTTAATTTTCATGTCCCCATTTTCCACCTGCCAGGGTGTTCCACTCTATGCAAATTCCATGGCACACTCTTAATTGTGCAGCGCTCACAATTAATGATCCCAATTTGTCACCAAAACCCCAATATGTGGATTTTTTTGCTGCAAGTGACACTTTTGACAGACTTTGGAGAGGTCTAATGACATATCTTAGACAAAACTGCTGCAAATATAGCTCCAATACCCTCTTAAATTGAGTTAATGATTACAGTGAAGCATTCCTTGAACACTGGTTTTGAATTAAGCATCAAAAATTCCCTCCTGAAGCTCTTTCCTGGTACTCAACCTGCTCTTTACAAAAACCACCACAACAGAACAGCAACTCTTGGACTTCAGGAGGTGCCACACCATATTCACAGGAGATTAAAGAACTTCTGCTCAAAAGTACATTACAGAAAATACAAAAATCAAGTCCAGGGAGTAAAACAACAGCTACACATATTGTTGGTCTCCAAACATGAAGACAAAAATCTAAATCAAAACAATTCTTAGCATAAGGAATCCTTTCAGACTGGAGATGCTCGAGTTCACACCACACCTCACCACAACTTGTGCAACAGTTCCCTCTTCTCCTCAAGAAATCCTGAGATGTATTATTATTATTATTATTCCAGCTTCCTACCAGAAATCAGGATTGGATCAGGCTTGTGATAGGGAACATCACTCACTGTCTAATCGAATTAAGTCACCAAGACCAGAAATACTGTGACTCTAAGCTTGACAAAATTGATTGAATATCTCCCCTGGAACTCGTCTGAAATAACATCCCTTACTCCTAGTGAGAAATTCTAAGCATAAAATGATTTTGCATATTATGTGACTGCTTTTCTGTACACTTCTGACAGATAATATTGTAGGGTTTTTTCTACTTCTCTGTGAAAGTGATATTGGAGGATACTTACATGACTAGCACTTGCAGCCAGCCCTTAAAGCAGATCTGAATGGATCAGAGGAATTCCCAAAAAGCTCTGAATAATATCTGAAACAGTTTTACTACAAGCAGCAAAAGCCAGAGGTAATAGCATCAAAACTGTGATTGACCTGAACACTGCATTAATGTCCAAATGCTTTCCAATTCCAAAGTTTTTACAATAAATCATATTTATGTGTTTTGATGACTTTTCAAAGAAACTACTTGAAATGAATCAGAGCTGTGGAGTAAAGGCAACAGAGCTTAAAGGAGACATAGAAGAAGTTAATTTAAATGGTAGAAGGTAGAGGAAATTATCTTTAGATAATTTAGACTTGAACTCTGCATACCCAGTAGAACTTTTATCCATGTAGGCATCCATTAAAGGCTATTTTGTTATGAAAACTTCAGAAGCAAGAGATTCAATGAAGACTAAATTTTTCCAAAGGAGGAAAGTGATCAAGGCCAAATCATCCTCTGCCTGTGAAACCAAATGAGTTCCTCAAAACAGCAAGGTTGGAATGTTCAATTCTTCTTATCAATAAAAAGGTAGGGAGCAGAGAAATAAGGAATAACTTTTAAGAGCAATAAGAAAGCAGTCAAGTTCTGTATGGCAGACATCACACTGCAGGTTGTCAATGCCCTGCAGTACAAAATCAATGACTATCAAATTAATTTCACATTCACTCTTGTACCATCAGTCACAAAGAACTTGATATCAATACAATGATCTGGTCTATAGCCTTCATTTGAATTAAACTGATTTCTTTTAACACTGGCTGCTTTCTTTGGGAATGGCAAGGCCTCTTTGGTTTGTGCTTGGTTGGGGTTTTTTTTAGCACCCAGTAAAATAAAAATCTGATTTCCACGACACTGTTTCCCTCAGTTTACATTCATTACATTTGGCTGCTCTGATATGCCAGCAACATAAGTTCCAGTTTAATAAATATAAGTTTCTTTTAGATGAGTCTTCTAAAATTTCCATGCAAACACTAAAAAACACCAACTTGTTTGCATGAAGAAAAGATGAGATTTGTATAGCAGGACTGATAAAAACCCTTGAACTGGCAAGACCTAATGCAACTCCCAGACAGTAGAAGTATCTAATGTAAGGTTATGAAATAGGTGTGGATGTTTTATGCACAGAATAGTATTCTAGAATACAGTATTAAATCTATATAATTTTGCAGAGTTATTTGGTTTTTAACTTTTTATCAGGCAGGAGTGTGTGCATGGCTATAAAACTTCCTGCAGTGGTGTGACCTTCACAGAAAAATAAAAAAAATTTACCACAGAGAGCTTCTGCTATGTCCATAAAATTTTAATATTTGAATTCTAATTCAAATATTAGAATTTTGCTTTATACTGTAATATCTTTGAACAGGACTCTGTATTTATTCTACCTATTAAGGTATCTGCTGAACCATGGAAAAAGAGACTTTAAAAGAAAAAAAATAGAAGAAAAAAGGGAGAAATGCTGCTATGGGAGGAGTCACTGCTTCAGGAACACAGCCCTGTGGAGAGAAAGGACAGTGCTGAACTACAGACCCCATGTTTGTGAAGCAAACATGGATTCTATTCTTGGTTTAATAAACAAGAGGGAAAAAAATAACCTATAAACCATGCATGTCTCTTTCTCAGTTTGCAGCTTGTTCATACGTGATTATATATTTTAAAGATTGCATCCTTCATTTTTCTTTTTTTTTTTTTCCCTCCTCCTTCCTGAATTTCCACTTGGTCTCTTCCTTAGTTCCACCTCCTTGTGCTCCTTTCTAATACCTCTTATATTGTGATCTCCTGTTTTCCCCTACATCCCTGTTCATTTCAGTGCACAAAATGTCAAGTGGCACAAAAATAAAAACCTAGTACCAAACCATTCTCAGTGACAGGTAGCCCAGTATCATCTTTCCTGCATCATTCTTGCTTTACACATTTTTAGAGATTTTAGAGAACACTGAAACAATGTTTTTAACCTAATTTTGGTTTCATGCAAACTCCACAATAATCAAATTATTCTGGGTTACTCTTAAGATTCTTCACTTTTTCTTCTTTTTATTTGCCCATTCTCGCTCAGATAATACAATGTATCTTTATTATTCATGTTGACCTTTTAGCATTCTTACTTTATTGTCATTTTAATAATGCCATTAGCCATTCCATAACCTTTCCAGTTTCCATATCCATTGCTCCCACCAGCCATCAGTGGTTACTTATGACACTTCTGCATTCATTTTCCCTTCACAACAAAGGCATTTACAGTCACGTAGAACCAATGATTTATCTTCAGACACTCCCTCCACCTCTGTCCCTTCCAGCCATGACTTCGTCCCACAATGTCTGGCACAGGACGTGATGCTAAAATATAATTTATATTCATTTTGCTTCATGCATTTACAAAACACTACTCACACTTAGGATGCCAGAGGAAGGAAAAAAAACCCAAACCACAAAACCTTTACATCAGCTTGTCTCTTTATTATGTTCAGTGCAGGAGAATTACCTGCATGAAGTCATATTTTACTCTTAGCTACAACAGAAATCCAACACCATTCCAGTTTCATATATCTTTAAAATACTGTTTTTTCTGAACAAGGCATAGACAAAGAGAAATAAAACCCTGCCCTAAGTTACTAAATGAACTTGATTCCAAAATACAACACATTGCAAGTGGCCATGACCAAACCTGTTTACATTTGGCCACAGCACTGCCTTGAACCCAACCAGGGAAGCAGGTTAAACAAACCCACATCACATTTGGCCAGTGTTTGTAAATACCTCTACCATGCACCAGTTCAAAGGCATATGGTTTAAAAAAAGTTCACTTCCAAACATGTCAGAGACAATTAAATACACTTTTTAGGGTAAACATAAAACAGGGTGCCAGATAAAACCCAGCAAATTTTTTGTACATCAGCATTACAAGAACCCATGAACCTTCAGTTCAGACACTCCTTGCTCCACTGTTGAATCCTCTTTTTTTATTCCCAAAGGACAAAAACACAAACAATTATATATTTAATGCAAATTATATATTTAATAAAAGGTTACATTGCTCTTTCATGCCTTCTGTATTGGAACCTGCCGTTCTTCAGATTAAAACACAACTCTAAGTAAAACTTTTCTGTATTTTTTTTGGTCTGTCTTCAAAGTCACCACATTTCAGCCTATGTAACACAGATTGCAGACCTTTTACTTTGTGTCTCTATTAATAGTGGTTTACCCCAGTAAATTAGCTCTATGAGTTTAATGCTGCCCTCCACCTTCTAAATGAAGACATTGCAATAGTGTGGTCACATGCAACATCTGAATTTTCAAAATGTAGTGTGCAAGGTATGTCAGTTTTCCTAAAATCTTAACAACACCAACATTCAGCATTTACTACTTTCAAAATGTTTCCCATTCTCTCAGTTTCTGCTTACATTTTATCACTACTTAAACACAAATTTCCCTTCAGGAAGTCAGGAGTGGGGTAGCCCACAATCCACCCTCTGCTTGCTGCAGCACAAGACAGACAAAGCACAACTTCCACTTAAAGCACTATTTAAATTAAAAATGTGACAGCGCTCGTGTTCAGTAAGGGGTTTGTTCCCAGATCTGCCTATCCCATCCCACCCTCTGTGCTTTAGAATTTTTTAAACCTTTAGTCACATGGGCGTTTTTCAGATACTCCAGTTAGTTCCCAGCCTACAGGAGTAACAATTCAGGAGTCCTGTGGTTCTGGCAAACCGACCCCGTGCTAAAGGGAAAGTTTCCACCTGGGCTGCACATTTATTTCGTGCATTACCTCACCACCCCTGCCTGTCCTTCATCGACACAGCACTTTCCTACAAGATCTGATTAACATTCACCCTCTGGATGTTTTCATTGTAAGAGGATGTTCTAATCTGAAAACCATTTACTTCTGAATACACACTGCTGAATTACGGTGCCATCAGGAGAAGCGCAGCTCAGCTTCTCCTCTAAACATTTCTCCAGGCTAAAACACTTCTCCAGAAATGCTCTGCAGTTCAAACATTTATTACCAGGTTTCAGAGTGAAATTAAATTACCATCACGGATACATTATGTTTATTAATAAAGTGTCACAGAAATATTAGTGAAAGTTAAACAGGTAACACAAGGATATCGGGGAACATAAACGCTCGAGTTCCAGTAGCGGTGTTTGCTTTGCCAGCTTACACATCCCATAAGGCTGATGGAATGCACTGCACATGATGTATCAAACTACACAGTCGGGAAGAAAATTAACTTCTAAAGCCCTGATTGAGATTTCAGTTCTGGTGAAAAGTAGAAAAGTGAGAATCCTGGTTGTTTGGACTTCGAGTGAGTGTTTACAGAGGTGCAGAGTTTTGAACAGGTGACAGGCACAAATGTCATTGAATCCATCTCTGAAATAGGAAGTCAGAGTCTCAGGGAAACCAGGAGTTAACCCAAGCTCTCTCCCTCTCCAAGAAGCCAAAGGCTCCTGTCTTTTCTCTGGAACATGAAGGTCATTGTGGCATCTTTATTCCCTACTGTCACATGGGAAAGAAGCTCCAAGCTTTCCAGATGGAAGGCAGCAGAAACAGCCCCATAAGCAATTTAAATCCAGGGTGCTTCCTGGAGATTTCAATCTTGGTCCTCCACTCACCCTCACACCTGACATCTCTCTACACAGACCTGAATGCTTAATGTCACCATACCCAGAGCTCTCACCTTCAGTTTGGCTGCCATAATTTACTCAGCTCCCATTTATTGTATCCTGTTTACCCACAGAAAACGTTTGGCTTCTTTTAACAAACAAAAACCCCACAAACAAACAAATCCACAGAAAAACTAAAAACAAAACAAAACAACCCAAACAAACAAACAAACCTCAAAAACACTTAATTCCAAAAAGCATTTCTGTTACCAAGTCTTAAACAAAATCTCCCCTCTGGGTGGAAAATACAATTTTAAGATTTTTTGCTATCATGTAAAAGCTCTTAAGATTGGAAAAGGTCTTGGAAACATTCAGATTTTAGACAAACATGTCTCCTATTATAAGAGCTTTTTGATCACAAGTGAGTTTAAGACTTCCAGTTTTTAGGAGCTGTGAAGAAATAAGCCACACTATGCTGTTATCTTTCATTTCAAGAAATCCCTCCAGAACCCATTTAGCTTATATTTGTTAAATCCCTGGGTTGTAAAAGGAATGTAAACTAAACTGCAGTGTTGCTTGTGAACAGTTTCTAGACTGAAACACTTGGTCACTACACAGATAAAGCACCTACATCCTTACTTCATCCCATTCTTGGATATTTTTCCACTATCCTAGCAGAGGTTTTCCACATTAACCTTCCCATTAAGGAAGCCAGGATAGCAGTATGGCATCTCACCTAATAGGATTGCTCAATACCAAGTTAGAGGACAAATATGCTGCAAAGACACAGGGATTGTTCAGTCCTGTAAAAAAGAGAAAGCTGAGGAATGATCTCATTACAGACTGCAACAACTTGAAAGGGAGTTAACACAAAGTCTCCTCAGTAACAGCAGATGGTGTAACGAGAGAAAACAGCCACAAAATGTGTCTTGAGAAATTCAGGTTAGGCATCAGGCAGAATTCTACCCACTAGAGGCCTAAAACAGGCTGCCTGGAGGGGCTATGGTATCTCCAGCCTCAGACTCCACAACCCAAAACCAGAGCTGCTGATCTGGCAGGACCTGGGCAATAATCCTGCACTGAGCAGAAGACTGGATGGAGTAAATGGCCTCCTGGCAACTCTCCTAAACAACATTTTAATATGTCGCTGGTAATCTACATCTCTGAAAGTAAGACACATTTCAATACAACATTTTAATGAAGATTCCAAGCGAAAAGTAGATTCTGATTTATGCCATTCTGCAGCCTGACTCATATCACCCTCTCCCATTAGTCATAACTTTTGGGTGAATTAACTTAAACCAACATAATTCACTACAAATGCTTTTGCTGATATCAGTGAAGTCTGAACAGGCACTAATTAAAGGATTAGTGGTCAAAATCTACCTTTAACATTGCAAGATAAACAACTGATATAGGACACTAATTCCTACCTTTCTACTCAGAAAGTGCAGCACATAAACGTCGACATCCAATTTAGAAACTAAGTTTCAGCTACTGCAAACAGAAACTTTCTCCAGATTTAAGAGATTCACTTTGGGGTTAGGCTTTTATTTTGTTTAAAAACACGAACACAGAGCAGTTCAATTTTTTTTCTTTTTCCCCCCCCTGGAGTCCAACTAAAATCAATTGTCAGGCTCTTGAGGAAGGATGGTGTTGACTGCCCCTCCTTGTGTAATGCAAGAGCACACAAACCACATCGCAGCACAGCACTCATCCACACGTCCTCACAATGACAACCAGGAATCAAATCACTCTGCATGTCTCGGCTGCCCTTCGGGGCCTCTGGAAACCCAACAGCTGGAAATAAAGTTCGAGGAACTGCCCTTCGGCAGGAAGAACCAACCCACAGACACAGCAGCCGAGTGTCAGAGTAAAACTCTGAGATTTCATCACCTTATTATGTGTGAGATGGTATCTAGGCAGGGTGCAGAGAGCCCTAGCACCGCACAGCCTTCACGGGGCTCAGGCACTGATTAAAAGCAGAACACGAGCACAAACCACGAGTTTCACCCTAACATCTCCCGCTCCGAACACCAACCCAAGGGCACCAAGAACAGAAACACCGGCTGCGATCTGGAGTCGGATGGTTTATCCCAAGAGACCCGGAGGAGCTTGGGATAAACCAAGATTAAATCGTGGCGAGGCTGTCCACGATGGAGCCGGGAGGTGCGGGACAGCATCCCCGCCGCAGGAACATCGCCACCTGCGGGACACACTGCGGGCATGGGAGGCGGGATAGGGCTTGGGAAGAGGGATAGCGCTTGGGAAGCACGAGCGGGGCTGGGAAACGGGATAGGGCTTGGGAAGCAGGAGCGGGGCTGGGGAGCGGGGCTGGGAAACGGGACAGGGCTTGGGAAGCACGAGCGGGGATGGGAAACGGGACAGGGCTTGGGAAGCAGGAGCGGGGATGGGAAACGGGATAGGGCTTGGGAAGCAGGAGCGGGGCTGGGGAGCGGGGCTGGGAAACGGGACAGGGCTTGGGAAGCGGAACCGGGGCTGGGAAACGGGACAGGGCTTGGGAAGCTGAACCGGGGATGGGAGGCGGGATAAGGCTTGGGAAGCAGGAGAAGGGATGGCAGAGCAGGAGCGGGGATGGGAAGTGGGATATGGCTTGGGAAGAGGGATAGGGCTTGGGAAGAGGGATAGGGCTTGGGAAGCAGGAGCGGGGATGAGAAGAGGGTTAGGGCTTGGGCAGCAGGAGCGGGGATGTGAGACAGGATAGGACGTGGGAAGCAGGAGCGGGGACGGGAGGCGGGGATGCTGCGCTCGGAGCCAGCCGGGCTGGGCTGTGCGGGCTGAGTCCCCGCCGCTCCCGCTGGTGCAGGACACCAACATCCCCGCAGGGCACAGCGCTGTCGGGACGCTGTCCCAGCGCCCCAGCAAGCCTGTCACCCTCCCGCAGGGCACGCCAGGGCACCCAGCAGGATGCCGGGGGGCTGGGAGGGGAACAGCGAGGTGGGTCACGCTCCCACCATACTCATCACCATCATCATCACACACGGCTCTGCCCGAGCCGCAGCCTGTCCCGGAGTGTCCCACAGTGTCCCCGGGGAAGGGAAGGGAAGCCCTGCNTGGGAAGAGGGATAGGGCTTGGGAAGCAGGAGCGGGGATGAGAAGAGGGTTAGGGCTTGGGCAGCAGGAGCGGGGATGTGAGACAGGATAGGACGTGGGAAGCAGGAGCGGGGACGGGAGGCGGGGATGCTGCGCTCGGAGCCAGCCGGGCTGGGCTGTGCGGGCTGAGTCCCCGCCGCTCCCGCTGGTGCAGGACACCAACATCCCCGCAGGGCACAGCGCTGTCGGGACGCTGTCCCAGCGCCCCAGCAAGCCTGTCACCCTCCCGCAGGGCACGCCAGGGCACCCAGCAGGATGCCGGGGGGCTGGGAGGGGAACAGCGAGGTGGGTCACGCTCCCACCATACTCATCACCATCATCATCACACACGGCTCTGCCCGAGCCGCAGCCTGTCCCGGAGTGTCCCACAGTGTCCCCGGGGAAGGGAAGGGAAGCCCTGCCCGCCCGGCCAGCCCTGGACGCTGCTCCCGCTCGCAGCGGGGCTTGGGAGCCGCTCCGGGCCAGTGAAAGCAAGCGAAAATAGGAATTTAATTAACACAATCCTCGGGCTATTTTCACAAACAACTCCAAAAGACTGGGGGGAGGAGGAAATAGAGCAACGCGTGTCTCCTGCCTTGAAGCATCCTGGCAGTCTCGCTCCTTCGCCCTGCACAGCCATCAGCGCCCACTTCCCTTTAAAAACACGACTATAAACCCTAGACCATACTCTCCTAGAGCTACAATAATCCCACACTGAATGCTTACAGATATTCGGGGAAAAAAGAAGGAAAATCAGAGTAAAATACCTACCAAAACGATTGAGATCATAAATACAACCACAGCAAAGCCATCGGGAGAAAACATTTATGGGCATTATTAACTGGAGACAGGAGTTGCTTGTCTTGCAGACTTGATGTTATACAAACAGTCTCAAAACCGACTAAATAATATTGCATTTCATGACAGTTCCTGTATTTACTTTGCTCTGTTCTGGTTTATGCAAATAAATTCAGCACAAAAGAATAAAATTATGAACTAAGCGTTTCTTTACAAAATCAAAAATACCTCATGGCGATGAGACCATTTGAGAGAACTCCTCACAAATGGCCTGGATTTATGCTGACAGAAATAAAATTCTGCCCATGAGGAGAACGATGTTGCTTCTAAGCTTTGAAAAGTTAAAAGGGAAATCTGGAAGCTGATGTATTTGCATTTTCAATTTTAAATAAGATCTTTATTTAACGCTCGGAACAGAAGCCAAAACTTGCTCTTTCCTTTTCTTTTTAATTGAAACTATAGAAAACTTATATGCAACCTTTAGCAACCTTATTACCAGTAATTAAAAGGACTGATGAGGCTAATGAAATACAGGGAGAGTGTCCTTATTTTTTACTATAAAATATGGTATAAGGACATTACCCTTATTTTTATTTTTCTTCTTGTTGTTGCAACTTATTTTTTTTAATAGAAATCTCATCATTTGAAGTAACATAGTAAAAAAGTGGGGGGGGGGAAAAAAGCCTTTCTCCCTACCCTAATAATAATCGCTGAAACTAGCACAGTTTCTACTTTAAATCAATTTAAAAGCTGTTTTAAAAATGTACCAGAACACAGCACCGTTATAATCACATTGAATTTTTGAAATGAATGCAATGCAGACTACAATTATCAGAAAAAATGTGTCTTAAAAATATCATGGTGCTCCACATTTGAAAAAAGAGGGCATTTCTCTCTGTTAACAATCCCTAACAAGACCAGGGATGCATAAAATTGTGAAGTAATATGCTTAATCTCTTTTTTTTCCCCCAGAGCATTTCCCTTATTTATTTAGTGAACTCCTCCTAAGTTTTTTTGATTTAAACTTCCCTTTTAAATGTATGCTTAATGCAAGTAGCAGGAGACAGTGCACAGATGAAACACAAGTCAAAGCCAGCTAAAGTACACCAAAAATACACTTTATCATTGACTACTCACACACTGCTTCTGAAAATATCAACAAAACTCCCATTTATTCAAACACCAGTCATTGATATAAAAATATTCATAGAATTAATATATGAATCTGGCCTATCTCATAGCTTTATATTGTTACTAGAAATATCAATCAGAAAGGGGAAAAAAGTACTGTACAAATAATTTTATTCATTCAGTTTTTATATAAAAGCAGGACCCACGAACTGAAGAAACCACCATTGCATTCTGATTCAAGGACTTGAGTGTGCATGCAGAGACTTTTAAAAATAAAAAAAACAGGCAGATTTTTAAATGTCCCTCTCCAAAGCAAAATCATTCCCTTACAGCAATGCATTCAGAGACTTTTATTCTAGCAGGAAGAAAACAAGAAGTCTAAAAATGAGATAGAGCACGGGGTTGATTACAGAAAACTGAAGGTGAAGGGAAAAACCTTATGAAAGCTCTTATTTTTTAACACTCTCACTATTTCAAAAAAAGGAGAATCAAGGGAAACAAATATACTTTTAGTGCACCCCAAAAGGACTTGCTGAAGCGAAAAAAAACAAGCATATTAACAAAAAAAAAGAAATTATTTTCCCAATCAGCGACTCACTGGAAGACTAAACAAAGTCTATGAATCACTAAACCAGAATCCCAAGTGGTTCATTCGACCTGCAATCCTCACAATAGCCTGCCTGGATTTCAGACATGATACACAACTCGTGGAAGGCAGGGTAACACTGTGAGGTTGTAAGGACACCAGAGCTCAGGCAAAACAGATAAATCTTGATTTTACCAGAACATATTGTTTCAAGAAGCACTGAGGAAATTCCACTGCTAATGGATAGGAGAAAGAAAGCATAGAGCACAACACACTTGTTTTCATTTTTAAAATAAGGACTTCATTTTTTATTTTACGAAGGTATCTTGAAGTTTCAATCTTTTGCCTCATACTAATTGTTTGGTATCACTGGGTTCACTTTGAAACTCCTTTTCAGAACCACCTAGCCATTTCAGCCACACTGCCCACTTTACATCCAGTGCTGCTTAGAAGCTGTCAAGTTTGGTGTCAGACAAAAAATAAACACAGGCTAAGATGTCAATCAGCATCAAAAGAAAACTAAAACGAGGTGTTTGATAATTTTTTGTATTTCTGTTGCCCAGTTTCAAGGTTTTTCGACAGCTCAGCTGCCCTGAGATGCTGCAGTGGTGTGAAAATATGAGACTTGTGCAAGGAAGGGAAAGTTTGTGTGTGCCCTGCTGAGGGGAAGGCTGAACCATGACACAAGGAAACTCACTGGCATGAAGGACCTGCTGAAAAAAACCCCCAAACCTTCTACAGCACAGGGTGCAATCAACAGCAAGCCACAAAGCTGCAGGAAAACAAACCTCGTGGAAATATTTATTAATCTTCTGTATAACAGAGAAACTTTTCAGTCACAGTGGCTTGAGAAACTGATTCTTTCACGCCATTTATTTGAGTGCACCTCGCTCAGAGCCAGGATGTCACTGTGCACAAATTCTCCTCGACCTTCACCTAGGCACAAGGGACATCCACATGCTTATAAAAGCCAGGCTCTTCTGCAGTCACTCTGTCCATGATATCCCACAAAAAGAAAAGACCCAGAAGTTTTTACAGTGCCACCCATTATCCAACTATTGAAAGCAGAACAAATGCAGCCAAGGAGGCTGCCAGCAGCCTGGGTAGGCAGCCGTGCAGGCTAATGTGACAAACTACTTTCAGGCTTTTGAAATACAAAATAAGGAGGCATTTTCCTCACTTTCCCTTGGATTTTTTTTTTTTTTTTTTGATTCTAACCCAATTTTTGGTTGATGGAAAAACTCTCATTAATCTCAGTCACGCAGGCTCTAGCTTGCCCAGCACACCACCAGCTATTACAGGAGCAGGGAATGTTATTCTTCTCTCCTCTAATACTGATGAACCAGTTTCCATTACTGGAATGATTAGCTTGATTTGTTCAAATCACCACCAGAGCAACCACTAAGAAAATGCCACGTTATCCACACCAGATTTCAAACTGCATGCCCAAAAGTTTAGGTGCTGACTATGGGCAGCTCTCAAAGAAAGCTTATATTTCTGAAGAAACTCAGGGATTTAAAAAAGCTGCTGAAATCAAAGACAGGATCTGTATTTTCCAATCAGTCTTTTCAATTTTGCCTGCATTTTACTAACTTTAGTCACATTGAGAACACACTGAGGTTGGGTAGTTTTTGTTAGGGTTGTTTTTGTTGTGGTTTGTTTTTCCTGACTTGGTTTGGTTTCTTTTTTAACAGTTATCTATTACATGACAGTAAAAAAATGCCACAGCATTCCCCTCTCTAGCTACAAGCAAAACAAGATAAGAGTGATTTCTCTGTTACTTTCCTACTGACTACATGAAAAAAATGTGCCCAAAATTTTCAAGTCCATGAATTTGACTAATAAACATAAAGATTGAGTCACAAGCTGAGTGACTGCAGAACGATGGCTTGAGATTAAGTCACATATGTATTTATTTTTCTCAAACTTCCCAAAAAAAGACCACGAAGCAGGAGCCACACAC
The DNA here is from genome assembly GCA_013400515.1 of Erpornis zantholeuca. Lineage (NCBI taxonomy): Eukaryota > Metazoa > Chordata > Aves > Passeriformes > Timaliidae > Erpornis > Erpornis zantholeuca. The sequence goes on from VZTN01022260.1 coordinate 190,422, forward strand.
ATCTTTCTCCCTTAAAATTGCTGCTGAAACCAATACAATTCCCCCCATGAATATGCAGACTGTACTCTTTTTGTCCTGTATGAATTCTCCATCACATTTCTATTGTATATTATTAAAGTGACTTGCTTTATCCTCCCAACCCCCACATCTGTGCTGCCGCAATTTATGTGAATTACGGTTAATGATCATTTGCATTATGCTTAATCAGCATATCAATAATATACTCTGCACAGACTGAGTAGCTCTTCTTTCTTTCCCCTTTAATGAAACCTATAGAAATGGAGCTGCTGTTGGACTGATTGGCATCACAAAAAGGTTGCCTGGGCAGGTGCTGGGGATGGTGGCACAGGATAGAGGCCTTGTGGCTGCTGCCAATCATGCTCAAGCATCAGCAAAACCTGCTATTATATATATTTTTTTTTAATTCCGTTGCCTTGCTATCTGGAGGGGCCAACACTTTGTGCCGACAGGGTTTTAATGAGCTTGACCAGATCAGTGTTCCTGGAGCCAAGGCTGTGTCTGTGTGGGATGGTTCAAGGAGAGATCACATTCTTCCAGGGTGATATTACTCACCAGAGTCTAAACCACTGCCATTACAGTGTGCTCATGTGGATCACACAAACCCCTGAATACAAATGAGCTACAAACCTTAACATGAATATTCAGGAATTTCTGGAAAGCTATTATTACATATGCCCAAGTCGAGAGCAACTTGGAATAAAGAATCCTTGAATGCTGGAAACAAGAGCCAATCGATTTGGATCATTTTTCCAGAAATCAATCAGTATCACGTATCAACAGGATAAAATTATTAACCTACTAAGAGGTTTGTTAAACACTTCAGTTAAATTCCTTTTAAAAACTCTAAGTCACCAGCTTTGGTGTACTGACATTTATGTGAACACTGCTGCACGCTCGAGAGGAGCTGGCACAACACCAATATTCTCATTTGTGAGTCACAGCCTCCAGTGTGGCTCTATCAGCTTTACCTTGTAAATCACTGCTCTGCTATTAGCAATCTTTCAATATGATGTGACATCTTTATTATAATGTTTTTCCACTGAAGTTTAAGTTCATATTTTAGTTAGCTCAGAGACAGACACGGCCATATTTACCAGGTTTAATTAATTGACTATAAATAAAGGGCTGTAAGAAGAGGGCGCCTCTCTCACACGATGTTCAAGTTGTCACCATTTTACAGCAAAATGCCAATTGGGATAGGATAAACATTGCTATTTCTATACTTTACATTTATATTCCAATATGCAAGCTTAAAATTTCAAGGTATTTTGAAGACTACAGTCTAGAGCCTCAGTTCTCTTCCAAAAACAGTCACAGCATATGATCTACATTAATTTACTGCCATGCAATTTTTAACTAAGAATTTCATTAACTTGTAAGAACATCAGTGAAATTCCATGATTTACCTTGGCTTCGATACTCATGTATATGGCAGCAAATAGGAACAGCATGTACAAACACACACAAACAACAAGCTGGGCTGGATTCACCTGACAAAAACTTGCAGAAGCCAATTAAATTGGCTTTGACAGATCCAGGGCCCCTTTTTGGTGGGGTAATGCAGCACATCTGTTTTCCTTATAGCCCCCATGATACCCTGCATCATTCCCTACCAACTGCTTTAGGCATCCAAGGCAGGGGAGACACAGCTGCAGGGAGCAGAGCAGCAGATCTGCACAGCTGCAAGGAGCTGAACAGAGCAGAAGAGCAAAGCAGAGGAGCAGCGGGAGCTGGGAGAGAAAGGCTTCACAGAAAAAGAAAAAAAAAATACAAGTGAAAACAAAACAAAACAAAAAAAACCCCACCCTGATGAGCTAAAAATTGCTGGAGAGTTCCCTCTTGGACATCCTGTTTAGAGATATTTCTTGTTGGGAAAAGTCAGCAGAAAAAGCCACTGGGAAGAAACATGAACCCTCTTCCCACTTCTGCCTCATGAGAATGGAACAATTTTATCCAGAGAAACAGAGAGAGATTCATGCGTAAACTCAAAAAATGAACCAAATCTTCATCCTTAAACACTGCTAACCACCTGCATAATGCTTAATATCGAGAAGGCACAAGTTAAACATTAGCAAAGCAATCCCATGAGGCAGAGATGCAAAGGCACTGTTAACAGTGATTCTGTAAAAGTGATAAAGGTGAATTAACAGCTTGCCCAAAGCTACAAAAAAAGAAAAAAAACCCAAGAAGTCTCCCAGGTGCCTTCTTTCAGCAAAGACTTGATGGCCCAGCCTTCTCTGAGAACAAGGGGTGGTTCCTACACACACAAACACACATTCCAGGGAAACATGGAGGTGAGGAGTGAACACATATCAGCACCACTACACAGATATGCACTATTTAGTCATCAATAATATGTTATCAAAATGTTTTTTAAAAGACCCTGCTGGCAGAATCGATGTACAAATGATGTCAGTCAGTTCAAAAGCACAGGTGCTGTAAGACTGCACTTCTAAATCTTCCAATAGAATATCTTGTTTCATTAGATATGGATACAAGGTAAACAAAGTCAACCCTCTAGAACATTATTGACACATTTCTTTAGTAATATGTTAACTCATAACTTGAACAGTTCAGAAAAAATTCACCACAAAAATTACTAACAAGGACTTACATCAGCCACTTATGTCCACACATTTTTCACCTTCCACTACTTCCATCTGAGCAAATTAGCAAATAATACCATGAAGCAGAGCCATGATCTCTTTTAGAAATACACTTAATGATAGAAGAAGGACTAGATAGACAGAAAGAGAACTTTTTGCTGCTGTTGCTCAATGCACCTCTTGCTTTCATTTTTCTCCACTAGGAGTGAGCCCTTCCTGGCTTTACCTGTGGTGGGATGCATGTTCTAAAGAGAAAGCCCCACAGCTATGTAAGCCACATTCTGCAAGTTCAGAGCAGGCTATTTCTGCAGTTCCTAAGACCCAGCCTTATTGCACGGTGTCCTCTGAAGAGGAAATGATGGTTAAATAGCACACTGGTCTGCAGCAGCACTTCTCCATTTCACACTCCAGTGAACTCACCCCATGTGACGGGTAGGAGATCCAGCCCAGCTCCCCTTGAATCGTTTTGGAATCCAGCAGATTAACTACAAGAGAAGACACAAGGAAGAGGAGTGAGTTTTTGTCCCTGCCCAGTTAGCCTCTGTTGCCCATACCCAGAGCAGTGTTTATCTGAGGACCCCGTGAGCAGCTGATTTGTTCAGGTGGTCTGGCAGTGAAGCTGCACAGAAGAAAAAGACAGACAAATGAAAAGGATCATCTTGTTTAGCTTAAAACACTGTGAACAGCAGACAGGGGAACTTCTGAAAAGCAGAAAAGTGACAAAAAACAAACAATGGATCACTGGCTAAATTAATTGCAGCAGGGGGTGGGAACAGAACTCTTCTATCAGCTGCACAAACCACAGCATTTTCTTCCCCTTGGATGCCTGAAATTTGAGTCAATGCATCTAACTATACTCATGAGATCTGAATATTTGAATCATTATTTCATTAAAGGCCCTTATTTGGCATCCATACTCTTCTCAGAATACAGGAATAAATAATGAAAGCTGATTAAAGTCCTTCCTGCAGCTCTTTCTTGCTTCTGATCTAATTTGTTCTCAGATTGTCTCGTCTTCCAAATGTCATGTGTAACACATTAGATACAAAAGTAATTATTTACAATGTTATGTTCAGACAAACCTGCTTTTAAAGAGGGCCATCAATTGATTGCTAATCGTGCTGTTACCTTTTTTTCTGTGCTATGCAATAATTTTCAGAGTAAGAAGGAAGATTTTATTTGTAAACAGTCTGACAGGCATTTTTCCAGTCAGTCAAATCTCAGTGGGTTTGTACCTATTTTTAGACATGACAGGTATTTAAAATAAATGCACACATCCAAAGTAAAGGATATTCTTCTTTTGGCATTTACTTATTTGTTTCCTACAAGCACAAAAATAAATTCTCTTCCCCTTCTTGGCCATACAGTCTCCAAGTGCTTGATCACACACTTCCCTTAGAAATAATGTCTTTATCAACACAAAGCAGAACAGGTGAATTTATACAAAATACTGTACAAAAGGAAATAGCCTCTATATAAATATAAACTAATGAAGTACTAATAGTCAGCATGGTAATATTTAATATCTGCAATCTGGGCTTACTTTTTTGGGTGTGTTTACCACCCCCCCAACACCCCCTTTATTTTTTCTTTCCTTCAGCATGGAAATTAATGATAATGAGGAATGAAATAAACGTCAACATATGAAAGTAAATTTTAAAACCTGGCAATGGCACATCTACTAGAGGTGGCCACTGGAGCAGTCTGAGCAGCTTCAATTTCTATTTGCTAACCCAGAGGGTTGTCACTGCCCACAGAATCAGATGTCCTGAGCATTGGTGCTCCATGTAAACAGCAGAACAGGAAGCAAAAAAAAATGAGGGAGAATATCAGGTGAGTTAAGCCATATTTTATTACTTCATCATACTCCTTTTAACTGCTGTTTAATTTTGGACACCACTTAAAAAACAAGAGAGCTCTGAAGGCATTGTTTTTACTGTTCATTGGGATGTACAGAAGGAGACACAGGTGTACAGGATTATAAATAAGACTGTGTCATAAAGAACCAAAAATATACATATTTTCTACATTTGTGTGCACAGATACTGGTTTTGTATGGATATATTTGCACTGCCATGAATGTCCTGCTCTGCCATCTATGTGGGAAAAATGTTTCCCCCTGCAGTCATACTCCCCCTTAAAAGAAAATAGCATTGTTTTATCTACATCAATAAACAAAATATCTTTACTAATCCTACAGAAAGAACATAATCCAGTGCTACATATTTCTCAGCTCCGAATCAAGTCCTCAATCACGTACACAAAGCAAAATCAGTCAGTCCTTTACTGAGCACACAGGGCCCTGGGCAGGCTGTTCTGCAGCCTGTAAAAAAGGAAACAGCAATAAAAATTCCAAAGGAAAAAGTGCACTTCTCGTTTTTGTTAGCAGAAATTCCCCCAGATCCTGGATCTCCCAGGATGAGACAGATCTGTTTGCAGTGCATTTGCATTGCACAGTGCTGAAGGAAGTGTGACTGCTGAGGTAAATCACTTAGCAAGAAGTGGCTGAGGCAAATCACTCAGGAGTAAACTTAAGTGATGTATTTATTCTTTAAGAATGAGCTTCTTGAAAGCATGATTGCAGCCACTCTGAAATGGATGAGTTCAGCCCAAACTCAGCAGTTTTAGCAGCAAAACATAACCAGGCAATGGATCTAGACCTGCCCAGCAGGTCCAGCTTGCCCTCACAGGCATCACAAAAGGACATGGGTAGCAATTAAATATTCAGTGTCCCCCAGAAAAGGCAGGTGCCTCAGCCATGGGGCAACCTGACATCATCAAGGATCAAATCCACCAAGTGAAGAACAATTTTTCAGCTCCTCTCCTTCATTCCACCTGCCTCATCTCCTTCAAACTGGAACCACTAACTTTTCCACGCTCAAACCTGTTTCACTACAGTTTGGAAACCCATACAGGAGAGGTTTTCACACTGGATACAGGAGTAACCTGAGGAAAAAAACCCTTCCTCTCTCTGATAAAAGCTTCTATGACACTCATTTTCCCTGTGGCTCCAAGAGAGAGTTGCACACCTCAATAGGGAGGAAACAATTACTGCAGAACTTAGAAGAGGCAATCCTGGTCTCTAGACAAAAATGATAGGGAGAGGCAATGGTACTTTTTGATATTTTATGTCCTAACACTACCTATTAATCTGGAAATTGGTGAAGAAAATAGCATTTCCTTACACCAAGACATAAGAAATACATAAAAAATGGGTTAGAAATTCATGGTCTTATTTATTTCTTTTTTCCTGGATTTGTATGGTTAGGTAAAAGGTAAAAAAGTAAAACTTCACACAAGCACTTGATTGCTACATTAAGTCATTACAACTTCCTTCAATCCTGATAGATCCTCTAGTGTAACAAAATCCAACACTTGGCCAGGTCCATTTTGTGAACCAATTCATGAAGAGTTTCACTAAAACATATTCAGTCAGATCCTCACTGGCAGGCATTTTTCAGTATGATCCTCATTTCTTTTTCCACACACAATTAAAGTTAAATGAAAGCTGACACTTAAATATCCTACAAATGCCTATAGCCACTATTTACGAGATGAAAGAAGTTTATGAGTTTCTCACACATCTCATTTGCTCTCCTTGTACCAACTCCTCCTGCAAAACTGTGTGACCATCAACTCAGCTGGTTCCTACAAAAATCTGTGAGGTTGACCAGGCAGTTACAAGGGGTAACTCTTAAAAAAGATGAACAGTTTTGTTCCTACTCGTTCTTTCCAAAAGAATGCCTTGGAAAGTATTCCTGGTTGTCCTGAAGAAATATGGAGGAGCTCTCATAAAGCAACTTTAAATAAATAAGTAAAGTGTTGTCTAACAATCTTAGTGCCCTGCACTGGTTCCCATCATGTCATTAACTCGCTTTAAAGCTAGTGGTAATTCTGAGGGAAAATTTACTGGTATTAAGCAGAGCAGCCATGACCTCTGACTCTGCAAATCAGTGATTTTGTCCCCCTCTACAACAGCCCTGCTCACCACACTACAATCCAGTACTTCTGCAGTGCAGCACACCCCCAAAATACCAATTAAGAACAAGTTCTCCTTCCAGAGGCTCTCTCCTGCCTGGCTCTCCCGGCTTTCCCCATGCCCAGCCACAAAAGAAAGCATTATCAGCTCCTCCAGGTGGATTACCAGGGGGTTAAATGAATCTCTTTCCAGAACTGGAGCAGGGACGTGAAACACAAAGCTCCCTCACTCTGCTCTCATGGCATCCAGCAGAAGATGAATGGAGGCTCGCGTGGAACATGACACTCGTGCTACCAGAAACTGCTTCCAGATTCGGGAGCGAAGGCTCAGGGCTCACTAACAGCATGTTCCATCAGGAGTACTGTCAGGAAAAGAAAAGAACCCTAAACTAAAGTGATTCTTGAGCACTGCCTGAAAGCTGCAGCATGTCCAGAAACAGGTGGAGTAATAACTGCTACAACGAACTGAATGCAGTATAAATAGCCAAATGTTGTGCCAGGCAGAATCACTGCGAAATTCACCTTGCTGCCTGTGAAATGAGGAGGAAAGCCTGCTGGGAGACACTATCTTGCAACTTGAAATATTTAGAGAACCACCTACAAACAACTTCACCACTGGAAACCACTTCCAAACCGTCTTCTTTACAAAAAAAATACAGAGCAATAAGCCAATGTCAAAAGATAGATAAAATATTTTTTCTTCAACTAATTAACATTTTCCATTGATATTAAAATAATAAAGCACAAAAGATCCTCACACCACCATGTCGTCTTTTCCCGTTTGGCACCAAACCGCCACTTTAGAAATACTCTAGTTAGTTATTAGGAAAATTCCAGCCAATGGGAAAAATTAAATTTGCTATGCAACTTTTAAAAAAAAAAAAATATAAATGGTGTATGTCTAATTGAAATGTGCCATATAATCCCAAACAGCAAAGAAAATACTCTGTGGCAGGAAGTCAGCCAGAACATGGTTTTGGGGTGGGACAGAGTGGAGTCAGCGCAAAGCCTGATGTACATTTTTGGAATGGTGAACCCTCCCCGGCAAAGGGAGCTTCCACCTGTATTTTCACCCACTTCTGAGTACAGATCTGAGTATCCCCAACTCTCCATTGCCCCAGCAGACCACCTTTGTGTTTTTAGATTATTGTGAGGTTAGAATCAACATTTACAGACAGACTGGCGGGACTCGGGCAAGGCCAGAGCTGCACTTTGATGCAATTTTAATTGCCAGCTAGGATCAGCTATCACACTGATGTCACCAAAATCATGCTGAAAACGTCTAGGGCAGACCAAGAAACCTTTGGGAAGGGACAACAAATAAAAAAGGGTGCCCAGCAGTGAAGCCAGGTTTCAAGTAGCCTAATTTGCTGCTTGTCCAACAATAAAAGTCAAGCCTCCCGTGATTTTACAGCCCTCCACTTCCCTTCAGACATTAGAGTGAGGATGCTAGCACTGCTCAGGAGAAAAATGCTCTAAAAGCAGCTAGTAGAGTTTTGCAGCACTTACCCAAGCCAGAGGCCAAGAGTTTGGCCCATTTCCTACAAAACTCTTTCCCAACCGTGGTATTTCTGCTGCAGGCCGCGGCCAGGCCGCGGCGCCGGAAGAGGCACAGCCCCGCCAGGTCTGCCCTCTCCACCCTCCTTGCCCGTGCCCTGACAAAACACAAGTGTGATTTGGTGCAGAACGTTCCAAATTTGGCAACTGTCGTGTTCAGTCTGTGGCCAAACTGCTGACCGAGGGACTCCGCCATGGTGGGGAGAAGGGATGGACAAGCAAGCGGAAACCAAAATCAATTAAAGAATGGTTGCTGCAACACTGAACGCAGCACTCTTCAGAAACCACTGGAAAGACCAAGCCTCCATTATTTTCATTTAAATGTTCAGTAAAAACTTTCCGAAATTAATTTGTTACCAATATCAGATGAAAAGACAAAAGACTAGCAAAATTAGAGATTATTGCTTCTGTAGAACATAAAAGCTTCCATCATCAATTTGGATGATTTGGCAAATTCTAATTTTATGACAGCTTCCCATGGCTTTTGAAGAGGAAGAGTTTAATTTTCCTCCTTCCAGATTTTACTTTTCTTATCAAACACTCTCCCCAGGAGCATCTGAGGCCAGATTTAGATACCTCAGCTTTTCCTACAGCTGAAAAATAAGAAGCAGAACCAGCCAAAGCAGCAACCCCTCACTGCAAGTTTCTCTCAAAAGGCTGACATGAAGGGGGGAATGCAAGACAGCAATCAACAATGCAGGAATGCCTATAAATAAAAATATCACCTGCACTTGATGCTAAGTTGAAGCTCTCCACTGGTCTTCCTCCTTCTGCTAAGTATTGGGCCTGCCTGTGGAAAAGGGACAACCATCCACCCATTCTCAGTGATGAACACAGGCGAGACAGATTTTTATTTCTTTTTTATTACTTTGAAACATGAGCGTTCTCTTGATATTGTTAAAGTGGCACAAAGCTCAATTTCCAAGTATGCAAAAACATATGACTGGTGGTGGGCTGGAATGCACTGTTTATCAAAGGGGCCTAATAAGGTTTCAGTTTTATTAGGCTATTTCCTGTAAGCTGATATGTGCCAGTTCTTTTCATTAAGACAAGGATATAAAAATTAAAAATGGATTAACCTAATGGGTTCCAAATTACTCTGTCACCTTCACTTCTTTGCATTTTTTTTAAACAGTTCCACTTGGTCCTTTTCCAGTACCTCCTACAAAAAGCAAGAGGCATAAAGCTTCAGGATACCTGAATTAGTTTAGCTGAACTCACATTCAAATACAAATCCTACCGATCTCATTCCATTCCACCACTCTGGCATTAAATCTGATATCACTGAGGCACCATGGTAAACATGCAAATGCAAAATGGGGGCTTGTTGAAAGGGATTTTAAATTCCAAAACCCAAGGGTTTTTCCCCCTCTCAGAGGAAAAAAAAAATTACCAGCAACTACAGATGAGATTCAGTTATCGAAATCCTGCCAATCCCTGCCTTTTATCAGCCCAGAATAGAAGTGGGTCTCTTGTAGGATGTGTCATATTTGTCATTCCCACTGGGTACCCAAACCCTGAGGCACATAAAATGGCACCACATGTTATGCCTAGCCAAAACTCAACAGCAAACATTACTCAAATAATTTTAATAAGTTCTAAAGCACTTCTCAGAAAGGTTTAACCACACTGCACATCTAACTATTTTTACTTCCACATTCCCTCAGAGAGAAAAAAAAAAGAAAGGGATTTTCAATATTCAAGAGTTTTACAGAATAGAGCTCTCTGAAGGTCTGGTACATTTGGAGCATGACAAAGATACCCTTTGGGAAGACTTTTAGCAACTTAAAGGGGAAAATAAATGTTGAGTCACAGTGTCCAAGTTCACTTAAGGTAAGCTGAGAATTCCAAACCTACTATGACCCACTCCGTTTCTAGAATTCTAGACACCAAAAAATGTCACAGAAAAGACTCTTGGGCACACACAACACCCACAACTAAAAATTCATAGGTTCCCACAAATTTGACTGCAGTTCAAACACATTCAAGGTCCTGAAATGAACAAAAACCACAGCAAATGATCAATACTGCTTTGGAGCACAGGATTTTTTGAGACAGGGACCAGAGCATAAGTCCAGGAAATGACTATTCATTTGTTAAAAAGGCTGTGATATCCCCCAAGTGCATCAACTGGCAGCACGCCACAACTCATACAAAAATTCTGCTTTTAAGGAACTACTTGTATGGGGCACAGAAAAAACAAAAATAAAGAGAGTTGGGTTGGGCTTGGTTGAGTTTTGTTTTTCTGAGTTTAAAACACAGAAGTCAAGAATCGTAAAACAATTCTGAGAATCCTGGAGCACTACAGCTGGAAAACCACGGACTAGAGTGTGCCGTGGTAATTTTGTCAAGCTTTTCTTCTCTACCTCCATGAATAAAGAGCTTGCATGGAATGCTTGGGTCCTTACATGGCTGCCCCACAGATAAAATAAACCCACAGAGCAAATGACTCAACACCATGGTGCAAACTGCAGAAGTAAAATGCCAATAGCATAAGAAATCTCCTCAAATGTCATGCTGAGAAAATCAAGATGTGAACCCATTTTTATTTTCCAATACAGTGATGTCACCAACATGATATTTTCATTGTTTGCCAGGTTAGCAGAATTTATGGAGGTAATTAATGCAGAACATGTGTGCCGAGCTATCCGTATGAAAAATGGAATTGCCCCGGCTTCATTTGCTGCCTTTGCAAACCAAAACCCCACCAACATCTTTTTTCACTATTTCCATATGTCAGGAATACAAATATTTATAACAAAGGTAAATGACTGCTCTATTCCCATCCACCCACAAGACACTTTTTCATGTCCCTGTCTTCTGCTTATTCTTCTGCTTCCACCACCTTACCACAAAGGGTTTGTGTTTCCATTCTATTCCACAAACCAAGCATGTTCCTCACGCCTCTTCTCCAGTGTTTCTTTCCTTGGTCTGCATGGAAAACTTCTGTTTTAATTTCTTGAACACTCTCTGTCTAGCTCTAGCCCATCTTTCAGGAAAAGCAATGCCATCAAACATGTAATTCTTCTCTTGTACATGTTCTTCAGGGCATCTACAGGCTCAAAGCATCCCCTCTCTGGTTAACAGCTTTTAGTAAAGAAGGACTGGACACACAGCCCCCAAAATCAGAAAAATATGATCTTTGCCTTTACTCTTTCTGGATGGATGTTGATTCCTGGGAGGCAAGGGACAGAAAAAACGGCACAGGCATGAGAGGAAGGGTGGGGAGGTGAGCTGGGAATAAAGAACCTGACGAGTTTTCTCTACAGCTGCATTTTCTTCAGAGAGTTTGGGTGAGCACAGAACATTTTCCACAGCTGGAACCACGTACTCCAGGAACGCTGAACTCTCAAGCATTGCTAGGACATTTGTTCTCTGGGGTAAATCATGCATGGGAGAAAAGGCTTTTGCAATGTAAGGCACTCACCATCCCAGAACCTGTCTGAATATAAAGGCCCCAAGCCAGCATTCTCCATGAACATTAAGGCTGGGCAGACATAACTTGCCTTTTCTTTTTCTTTTTTTTTTTTTTTTTTAAGCACTGTCAGAGCAAGATTAAATAGAATGGTAAAAATGCCTGTACCCTTTCTTAACTGCAGCCTCTGTTGAAATTCACCGCTGGTAAATCAGAGGCACGAAGCTTACTAATGTAAACACAGCTCAGACTTTCAGGGAGGCAAGGAATTTCTTAATTTGTGCTTTGCTCACTGCTCAGATCCCTGTCAGGGCTGAATCCTGGGTTCTCAACTTTGTCATTAATCAGGGGAAGTTTGGATTTTGGTCTGATTTTTTTAATATTCAAATCCAACTTTCACTTCATCTCTCCCTACCTATTCTCTTCCCTTAATCCTTCTCTCCCCCTTCAAAAGTGATCTCTCAAAAAGCCTTGCCTCTCAAAAATATCAAACAAAACCCCTCTAGCTGCCTTCTAACTTCTCAAAACCTGAATTAAGAAATCCCATGTCGCTTGTCGTTATTTGTTACTGCACAAAGTTTGTGGGAAGCCTACCACCGACCAAAACATATTTTTGTGCTTTAAGTGCAATTTATTTAAAGAGTAACTTGTCATTCTAGATTTTCTACAAACCCCTCCATTCCTAGGCCCCAATTTAAAAGTTTCAGGTTTTAATTACCGTCCTCTTATGCGAGGCAGCTATACTTGAGCAGGTTTAATTCTTGCTTAAAAAAAAAAAAAAGACCAATGCTATGCAAATCTTTCTATCCAAATACAGATATAAAAACATTATGAGAAACCAGCTGGAAATTAAAAAAAAAAAGCACCATTCCCACACCACATTACACTAAACTGCCCTGACTGAACCTTAACATTCAACCTATTGTTCTCTTAATTGCTAGCAAGTTTCAAGCACTGTTCGTTTGCTCTGCTATTCTTCTTTCATCAATATTTTTCCAGTAGATTAATGGGATTTTCCTCCATATTTTGCCTGAAACAGCAGGACATGGTAGTTAAGTGAACAAAAAAAAAAAAGAGGAGAGTGGTACAAATGTTTCTGCTTACAATGTGTCTGATTTAATAATGCCTCTGCAAATTTAAGGCTTTACTTGCTGGTGTTTCACTCTGGCTCCCCGTCACTCTCGCAGACTGGAACTTTTCTGTCACCATCCCAAGGTTTCTTTCAGGCAGGATTATCTTTATTTCTACATCTTTATTTCTTTCATTCATTCACTGCAGAAATTTGAAAGGAACTTCCCGTTGAAGGGAATGAATTTTAATCTTGCATCTGTTTCACACTGCAAAATGAGTACATGCACTTGGATTTAGCAAGGACCTAAGAAACTAAGAAACACAAGACTACTGCTGGGCAACACAATCCTAAACCCACAAATTGCTACCACGCTCTCTTTCCAAAATTACACTCCTGGGAGTTCATATCTAATCTTCTGAATCAACCTATTTTTGTTTAAAATGTTTTGCTTAAAAGTTGGGGGTTTTTTTTAAAGCTACTGCTCTAAAGTGTTTACAAAAATAAGGGTTACCCCACCATGGTGATTTTTTAGGAAAAAGGATCATTTAACAGTAGTCAGATGCTTCTGTAAACAAAAAAAAAATCTTCTATTTCACTCTGTCATTTCTTACAGCAAGTTTTTTCTTTGCAAATGTATTTTCAGCAATGCTTTGACAAATCTAACAATGTAAAAGAAAGAAAATGTTTCATTCCAGAAAAAGCACTTTTGGATGCTGCAATCACATTTTAGAAAGGCATTTAGGAAAAGCCCTCTGCCCCACCTCTGGAGGTTTATCTACCTCTGGAAACATCCAGTCAATTTTGCACCCTAGGGTATCAAAATTACCTTCTGGGTTTCAATACCAGCTCCACTGAGCAGAGCTTTGAAATTCACCAAAATAAGGGCATGATTACTGCTCCAGTTACTTATTTCTCGTTGTTTTCTTTCACAGAAAAATCAAAGAGCAGCTACAAAGCTGCACGAGTTACAGGTACTCAGGCTCTGCATAAAACTCCACAAACAGATCTGTGCTATTTGGTAACAGCTCTGTAGTGACCCTCACTGGTGATAAAATCCAGAGCTCTGAAAACAAGAAAATGAACACCTGCATCCGTATTTCTAAACTTTCATCAAGTAGGGATTACAAGAACAAGAACAATTATAGACATTTTCCTAGAGGAAAACCCACAAGTTCTCCAACAGAATCAAAAAGTAAGTATATAACAGCAACTTACCTAACCCCAGCAGAGAATAATTAAAAAAAAATTAAAACTAATTTGTGTATCCTCCCAGATGGGAATGAAAAATTTAAGTTCAATCAGAGCACACTCCTGATTTGCAAAGATTTTGTGTAAACAACTGTTAAACTTGGTGTGCCTATTATCTGCTTGGTGCTTGCCCATCTGGTGGTGCCTCTCTGCTGAAGCTGAGGGTACAGAAGAGTTCTGACCCATTTCTCTGCCCTGAGTGCTTCTCTGGGCAGCAAATATGTTGTACCCACATTAACTGCAATAAGAATTAATTGCTGTGCCCAATTTGCACATCTCTGTTGTTTCAAACACCTGCTTTAAGTTTACTATAGCCAGTGAAGGGATTTCATTTTTTAATACACTTCATTGAAATAGCAGTAAGTCAAGAAAAAGTCCAGTGACAAACAGTAAAGATAATAAATTATTCCACATCTTACAGCCTACTATCACAAATGTCAGAAAATGATGCGTTTGCCCAACTTCTCCTGGTTTCAAAACCGTCATGGTGTGAATTTTAAAATATGTTTATTATTTGCCTAATTGTACAATTTAGGATTAAGCACAGAAGCTTTGAGTAAGACATAGCTCTGTAAAAAACAGTCCTCTAGTCCCCCACGACTCTGAGCTTTCTGAAACTAAATTTTAAAAGGTTTCACATTCAGACTTCTAAACCTACTTCTAACTTTTCCTGCAGATAAGCACTCAATTGCAAGCCAGGGGCAGCAGCAGGAATTGTGTCACGAGAAATGCACACTTACCCTGACCTAATGATACATGACACAGAGCAAAGTAAGATTTGTAAAAAAGCATTTCCCCCTTCTGATTCTACTGAGAAGTTTGCAAGCCTTTCTCAAAATCACATGCAAGACTTGGGCAAGAATTTAGTTCCATGTGCAAGCAGCACATTTTTCAAAACCACACCAAGAGCTGCCTCGACTACAAAGGCAAAGTAAATTGTCTTTAGCAACTTTAAGTGTTAACAGAGACCAGCTCAGATAAAAATGGTGCATTTAATTGCGTGGTCCTGCAAAGTTCTGAGATGGCAAGGAATGCTCAAAAGATCAAACTGCACCTCCAAATCCAATACAGACTGAAAAGAGAGGCTGACTGGAACCTTCTTACTGCAAACCCAAAACAGGCACTGTCTGAAACCAAGTACTGCATGCAGATTTCCCATATTGATCATTTGGTAGCTGTGTTCACAAGAAATTAATTTTATGCTAGATTGAGAGGTTACAAGAAGTTTTCTGTCTGCACAGTCAAAATATTATCGAAGCAATTCAGGTTGTCAGTAAAAGCTTAAACAAATTTGCTGATAATCCTGTTAATGACCTAGGTCAAGTGTTAACTGTTGTGGGTTATAAAACAGTGAAATTAAGGTGCCTGGTACCCTCAGGCAGGCAATAGAGTTACAGAAGAGACTGAGGAGAAATTATTAAATTAAAGAGTGACAGAACTGATTGGATTTCTTGATGCCACAGGAATTATTCAGAAAGAGAATTGCATTCTCCTAAGAAAAAAGAAACACAATCCTCACGACGCAAAAAATATCCAAGAGAATGGAAGAGGAGAACCTCTGGTTTCTGTGCACCTACAGAGCTCAGTCTGCAAACTCCAAACTGGAAAAGTTGGATGTTAAATCTTCCTGACATTTTCCTGCCCCTCAGAAAATGGCACACACCTTTTACCAGTAAACACAGATAAATCTGAGCTTCAGAGAACCTCCCTGAGCTCCTGTGACTGCAGAGGGAAAACGCAGGCAGGTTTATCATGAGCACGGCAGAGAGTCTGAAAACAAACTCGGGGGGAAATTTTACTTTTTATCCAGAAAAAAAAAACCCTAAAGGAGACTTCTCTGGGATGAAGCAAATTAAGAAAATCTCAAGCACTCCAAGAAAAAGACAAGACAGGAATGCGTTGAACACCACAAAGTGCAGTAAGGCAGCAGTTTGTCTTCAGCCCCTCTTTCATCCTTTTCTCCCTTCATCCCTTCCACTTCCATTGCAGGATTACCACTAACAGTCATCATCATTCAATATTAATTGCAAATGTTAAGCGAAGTTGGATTTAAAAAAAGAGAAATAATTATTTCAAGTCAAATAAATACAGGAGTTATTTCTCTGATAGCTCTGCCCATACTCTTGTTACATGCCCACTGCAACATTTACATCCCCTAGAAGTTAGATTAAGCTGTATAAACACACCAAAAATTAGTCCCATCCTTTGTTAAAACAACTTATGGGGAGAATTTCAACAGTAGCTTTAATATAAAATGTAGGGAAAAAGGTATCTGCATGCCTACATTAACAAATGCTGTCCAAAGTATATCTTTTTTTAAATTCTCAGTAGTGGAAAAAGGACACTTTTCTAAGTACTCCAGAGAAATGTAGAAACATCTATCTCTAGTTTTGGGAGGAAATTTATGGGAACAACAGCAGAAATCTAAGTGAAGTGGTTAGAAAAAGAATATTTAATAGAGAAAATCATCATCTTCTGACATAATTTAAAGTTGCATGCTAACACTTGTTCATCAAATTAGTGGGGCAGCAAGTTATAATAATTAAGATTTCCAAACTCACACAATCAGTCTGTACAGTGTAAATAAATAAAAGAATTACTGAGCTTTCCTAAATGGGTGGTTAAAAAAAATTTTAAAAACCCTTTAAAGTTGATCTCCTTTTTTTTTTAAACAAACTGTCAGTATTCCTGTTTTGAAAAGCATAGCAAAGCATATACTTTAAAAAAAAAATAATAAAAGCCACTCAAAAGCAGGTTACTCTCCAGTAACTGCATTTTTACTGTTGTTTTCACTAGCAATTCCACAAATATTGCTCATCTCGTACAAGCTCTTGAAGCTGAAAAGAGAGAAGGGAGGCAGCATTTGCTGAGAGCTGCCTCGGACAAGTGTACTTAACATGCATTCCGTATGATATCCATATTTTCCCTCCTTTCTCCATTCTCAGCGCCAGTGACTCGAAACAAAGACACAAAAAGTGGTTGTTGGTTTTTGTTTTTTTTTTTTTTTGCAAAGTGGAATGCTCCAATATCTTCCTGGCACAGCCAGTGGCAGTTTGCTGAATGTGTCTGCCTGCCCCTGCCATGGAGGCAGAGCTGCTCCTCTGACTGACAGAGCCACAACCATTCCCAAAGAGCTCTTGGAAAGACAACAGTAACCCCTATTCACACCCCTGCTTTCATTTCTGAAAATGATTTTTGAGAGGTGACAATATTTACAAAATAGCTTCTATCTGGAGGTTTAAAAGGGGCTGCTGAAAGCACACTCATTTAAAGTAACCTATAAAGCATTGCACACAAAACAAATTTGCATAAAACATACAAACATTTGACATATTGCTCTTCTTGTATAATGGCACTAGAATTATTTCCCAGCAATGAAACCAAGTGATTAAAGATTACCCAGGACTTGTAAAGTTTGCATCTGTCCTTATTTATTTTTTTATTATCTTTCTTTTTCCTTCCAGAAATCATTTGAAGTTGTTATCTCACTGCCTTATCGCACAAGCACCCAGAATCTCAATAAGTACATCAGCATTATTGCTAAGGGAGAAATAATTGCTCTGGCAGCTTTCAGGGCTTCTCTACACAACCATCCAACTCAAGCAGGTGCAAGTTTTACATGGTTGTTGGGTGCTAGAAGTTCTTCAGAACCTTTGCCCTCTAGATTTTCTCCCTAAAGATAATTGCACTGGACATCCTGGTCATGCCGAGTGCCTTCACTGTGCAGGCAAGCGAAAGCTCCATTTCTTTTTTTTAATAGGTAAAGGACAGGGGTCTTCTAGGGGTTTGGTTGTTTCTTTTTTTTCTCAGGAATTTCAATCACTTTCTCAGTGCCCAGTTGTCATTATCGTTTTTTTTCCCCTGAAACGTAGCATGGGTTTTCAGCGAATGTCATATTAACACAGCGAAAGAAAACAAACCATTCATGCTTTGTTTCCGTAAATTTACACACATTCACTTACACACGCACACAACTTTAACACATCGATACACATCCGATACAAACCACGCGGTGTGACACAAAACCCCGCTAGGGAACCAGGAGGAGGTTTTGGAGGGGAACGAGCTTCTTTCTTGTATTAATTAAAAGTTTTGAAAGACAGGACGGCTAACGCACCCGTGCCCAGGAGAAAGGGCTCCGAGTTCCCAGGGGGTGAAGCCGGCGGGGCTACCGGAGGCTGGGCAGAGGCGGCTCGCCCCGGGCACCTGCCGGGGCTGGGGCGCTGCCTCTTCCCGTCCCC
>VZTN01022260.1:213549-233749 GCA_013400515.1 Erpornis zantholeuca
TTTTTTTTTTTTTTTTTTTTTTTCGGGAGATAGTGCAAGGCAGTCTTGGACAAAAAATAGGCAGACACATTTTAAAATAAATATGACAGTATTTTTAATACCAGGGATCAGCATCCAGTGTGGGGAATGCCCTTGGAGAACGCACAGACAAAATTCTATAATCTGGCTGAGCTGGATTGGAAGAATTCCCTTGTCTTTGCAGAGCTAGGCTTGCACACTGACAGCAAAATAGGTCGTCTATTTTTGCCAGCTAAAAAACAGAGAGAAACACTCGTGGCCAACTGCAATTTTAAACAGCAGAATGCAAATAGTCTGAAGAGTCTGTGTTCACAATATGTGAGAACTCCTTAACAGTTTCATTTCCACAGGGAACTTTTTGCTTTTTACATTTGATTATCTCTTTTTTTTTTGTTTGTTTTGCCTCAGTAAAGACTACCTGAGATTCCACAAATGATTGTGGTACTTTTATATTTTCTGGTCATTTGCTCTTTTTTCTCAATTCACCTCATCTCCTCCCTTGTAGTCATAGTTTTCTTCTCTTCTCTCTCAAGGAACTGGCACCATGACTTCTGTCCACATCCAAGGAAGCGTCAGGGGATAGAATAAGATGGGAAAAAGACCAAAAAGTGGAATTATTTTAGAACCCTCAACTTCACATCCAGGATCAGAGCATGAAATCATTTCATACCTTTGCTCATAATAGCAAGATTTATATTTGATTGCCTGCTGTACATGTGGCTCCTAATTCCCAACTAAATGCCACCACCCAAGAGGAAAATCAGAATTCAAAAGGTGACAGCTTTTTTCCAAAGGCTTGTTCCCAACTCTAATGCTTGCATGCAGACAGAGAGTTCCTGTTTTCTTCAAAAGCTGCTTCATTCAGGGCTTTGGGGAGAGATTAATCCACTTGGAATCTGAGAACAGCATCATGTGTAATAATTAGGAGCTGTATAAGCTCAGAATTTGTCAGGGCACACAGAAGTTCCTCCGTGGGCAAGCTCCTCACACGCCCAGCTTGTACCAACATTTCTCAGCCTCCCACCACAATACAACAAAAACAGACCATAAAAGACAAAGTGGCCCCTGAAAGAGCCCTGCTGCCCCTGGCCAGGCTGTTCTTTCTTCTTTTTCCAGGCTCCAGACCAGGAAAGAAAGGAGTCACAAGTGCAGATTCTGTTCTCGTGTTATTAAGTTCTTATCTCAATTTCTGTGTGCTGCTCCTGCCTGAGCTCAGCACTGTCAGAATCACTGCAGAATGGTCACAAGAGCTTGAGTGCAGAATGTTTTAAAGACTTTTCACCCAATTAACAGTTCCAATGTAAGATATTTTCAACAGTGTACCAATAACTATTAATCCTAGTTCACACATTTCTTCTACCTCAAACCCATCCTAGCAATCCCTCAGTGCCACCAGCACAGCAGGAATGGAGAAGGAGAAGAAGGAAAGACCCAGGGTCCCCACCCTGAACCCTCCATGTTTGTCCCCATTCACCTCCACACTACAAACCCCAAAACTCTGATTTTTCACCCTGTGATAAACTAACTCCAATCTGCCTCACACTCTCCATGCTTGCAGCTCATCCAAAAGTTTTGGGACCTTTTTCCAGGGGCACAGACCCAAGGCTGTGTCCCCCTGGGATGTCGGGGGTGAATCCCAGACACTCCTGAACAACAGGAAAGGTTTCCTAGCTTTCCTGGACTCCAACAGCCCCTAATTACCTCTCCCCAAAGCATCATTGCCCTCAGCTGGGTGCAGAACACATTCTCAGTGGTCACACCTGTGCTGCTGGGTGACTTCAGGCTCTGGGAGACATCCCCTGCTCCTGACCCCCAGCCCAGCTCACCCTGTGCGTGCTGAGAAGCTCCCCAGCCTTCCTGCATCTGCTGCTTGATTGCAAGGAGTTAATTACTCTGCCAGAAAGCACGAGGTAGCTTTGTGTTAATCTCCACGGGCACCTGGGCAATGAGGAGCTGCAGTTTCTGCAGAAGGCTGAGCTAACACTGTCTAAATATTGGTCTTTGTAATTATTAGACAACATGTGCAATAAATAATTATAGGTCATTAGGATTCTCCCAGCACAAATGATCCATAACAGGACAGTCTGTCAACGTTGGGTCAAGCAGCCCTTATCCATTAAATAGGATATTTTATGATATTTTAGGTTTTCCTCCCTGATCTTGTGGCCAGTGGCACCTCTGTGGATGGAGCTCCTCAACCTTTCTAACTCACCAGAGGAAATGCAAACATTTCTTATTCTGAGATGGAGGTGTGCTGTCTATATCAGGAGAATGTGTTACAAAGATTTCTTGTTCTCTTTGACATGAAAAAAAAAAAAAAAAGAATTTTTTCCCACTGCAATATCAGGTTTGGCTTTTCTGAACTCCATTTTCAATCTTTAAAACTCCTTTATTCATCAGGGTTATTTTTTGTGAGACAAACAGTTCATTTAAAGGGCCTGTTCAGCATTTGCTTAAAGAGATTCTCTCATTTCTTTGGACTGTCACCAAAACCTAGAAGAATCTGTGTGTACTCCTTTTTTGGTACCAGAAATGGAGAAAGCCTCTGTCATTTGTATTACCAAACTAAAGCTGCTGGAAAAGGTTTACCAGCATTGAAATTAATCACCTCTCTAGAGACTTTAATGAGAGAAATAAACCAGTCAGTACTCAATCATTTCCTTTGGATGCATCAGCTTTGGAACTGGGAAGTAGCAGCAGGATGAAAAGAATGAAGTAACAATTAAATAATTTGTACAATATGGTGGGGGACATTTATTACAAAGGATTTTCCTGAACAAATGCAAGGTTCTAGCTCAAAAGGCAGCTGTAAAAAATGCATAGGGAAAAAGAACCATAACAAACTAAAATAAAGAAAAGAAAACCCCAAACTATTGAAAACCTGGAGACAATTAGTCGAAAATCATCCCCATTCAGTTCCTAAGCTGAACTTACACTAATGGCATGCCAAGCTGCAAAACTAAAAATCCAAAACCCACTAGAATCAAAGAGAATTTCCTGCAGAAAGAGGACACTCATCAAAAAATGACATAAAATGAGAGACTTACATAAAATGAAAAAAAAAAAAGAAGATGTTTGCAGTGGGTCTGTGAAAAAATTCAGGGCCTCGTGGGAAGGAAGGTTTTATTGAAACCCAATCTATGCAAACAGGGCACTCTGCTGGGTTTATGGATGTGCTCCCTTTAATGGACCTTTGTTTTAAATAATACTTTGCTTTAAGATGGCAGCTGAGTGAATGATTAGCATTGCCCAGGAGAGAACAAAAACTGCAGCATTTACAGAAGTAAGAACCCCTGAGATAAATCACAGAATGGGGAAGGAGGAATGGAAGCTCCATCTCTGCTTAAGGATGGAGAACCTTGCAAACACCTTGAGAAAAGGGGAAAAGCCTGAGATCTGTGACCCAGAGAGGACAGAAGAGAGGGGCAGATCTTTTATGTTATAGGTTCTGATTGTTGGGCTGGTTGGGAGTTTTGTTTGTTCGTTGGGGTGGGTTTTTTTTTATTTTTAAATGATTTTTAATTTACTTTTTTTTAATTCAAATCCAAGTTATAACATCACCTACTTCTAAAGAATTTGCTATTATATCCATTTCAGCCCTATACATGCTGGGCCATCTGCCCTTTAGCTTTCCTTAAGAAGACTGTAAAGGATTCTTGTGAGCCCTAGAATAATAAAGACAGCACTTTCTATTATTTTATACAGCCTCATATGTTTTGTCTAGAATTAAATAACCAAACCATGCAGATTTTGCCAAGCTCTTTGTTGTTTTTGTGTTTTGGGGGGTTTTCTTATTAAGCAATCTGCACTGGGTTTGTCAGATAAGCAAATATATTTATATTCCTTCCACATATGCTGTCTGATTTCACTTCAGCCTTTTTGCAAAGGAGGTAAATAGATTTCTTGGAGACCTTGGAGGTTTAAGCTTATGACCTCCCAGCTTTTACAAGAGAAAAATAAAAAATTGGCCACTAAAATATTAGGAAGGGCCTTCCATTTTTAAAGGATGTTTTTATTTGAGTTGGAGTTGTAATGGAGCTAAGCCACACCTACTTAGAGAACAGGGCCAAACACTGCTCTTGCTTACAGCAGTTTAAATCCTTGGAGGCCTTTATTACTAAGAAAATTGAGTAAGATTTCAGTAAAATCAATTTTTAAAAGCACCAGGAGCTTGCTGTTGACCTCGGCTACAGCAATCTGTGGAGCTTTGCTAAAACCTGCTCCCTCTCTTAAATCTGACTGACGCCACTGATGAATTGTGCTGTAAAATTTACTGTTCCGAGCCCTCGACACACACAAGCTGCTGCTCGTGTTTCTGGAGCACCCTGTGAGATGGAAGGGAGAGGTTGCAGGTGTTTTCTCCTCTCTCTGGCACCACTTCTGAGCTCCTTTAGCATCTACATCAGCCTCAAAGGTGCCGCTGGGGCAAACTGTGCCCACCTCTGTCCCCTCCCAAAGTGCTGTACGGAGCTGGCAAGCCTGCACCTCTTATTTCCCTGGCTTTATATGCACTAGTGCTGTGGAGGTTTAAATCACACTTTTTATTTATCACCATTATTTTCATTACTGCATAATGGGTGCCTACAGCACCTAGAATACCTCAGGAATGCAAGCAGGAATTGTTTCACACTTTCAAACTTTCCTTCTGTGCACACTCAGAAGATTTTGGGCTTTTTACCTGAAATAAGTGTGGGAATCCTGGCTTGGTTATGAGGTAATATTATTTCCATTTTCAGCTTTGTTTTTTTTTCATCTTTTTCCTCCCTGAAGGATCACCCTCGGTGGCACATCCTTCACCTCACACCACCAGAGCGAGCGGCAACACTTAAGTAAGCAATATTTAAATATCTTCCCCAATACACACCCATCAATAATGCATATCCAAACTCCCACAGCCGTTTCATTTTTAAACATGTCTCTGTTTGCCATCAAATCACCATGTGCACTTTGATCCTGCACGCTTGACACATTTTAGCAGGCAGAAGGAACAGAACCATCAGTTCTCCCTGGCACCATCTGGGGTTCTTTTGCAGTTCCTTTCTCCCTGGCTGCCTAAAGCTCTATTCAGCTTTCCTTTTTTGCTTTTTTTTCCTCTTTTTCTTTTCTTTTTTTGGTTTGTTTTGTGGTTGGTTTTTTTGTTGTTGTTGTTTTGTTTTCTTTTGTTTTGTTTTTTGGGCTTTAGGACCACACCATCTTCCTGAACTTCTCTGCTTGGCCTCACATTTCTTCCCAACATCACCTTTACCTCTGCCACACATTCCAGAGCTGCTGTAAAGCTCAGGAGAGGTTTTCCTCACTCCCTTCCTCCCTCCCTCCCACCTTGCAGTTCTCATTCTGCTCCAAGTGCACTGCAATTACAACAGGATATGAACTACCCTGCGCTGTTATAGATGTGTTCAATTTTCTCTCTTTTAGTAGAAGTCTTTTCCCATCACTTTGGCCTGACAAACGTGACATTCACACGTTGATTGTGTATGTCTGCTTTACACAGCATAGCTAATGACTTTCCCTTAGCCTGACTTGAATTCCAGATTAGTTCTCCTACTGCTGAGCATCCCATTCTGTCAATAATTGCAGGACAATTAGCTCATTTGCGATTTTCCCCTCCAAATGCTGAAAAAAAAAAAAAAAGCTGTGAATCTTAAAGGATATGAAGCAGTAAATGTAAGGTTTTAAACTAATACTTCATTCTGGAGGCTCCCTCACTGTGTCAGCCTGCAGACACCCCAATGACTTCTGCATATTCTCAGAAGGGAATTGAGTTTGCCTCCTGCATTGCCAAATACTCAGCTTCCTCTGAAAGTTGTTGTGTGTTGCTGTGACACAAGTGTAACAAAATTTGAGGCTTAATCTTCAAATCCAGGACAGAAAATAAGATTTCTCTCATAAAGCCTCGCCAGTGTCTCACTTCTGATTCTTCCATCACTTGCCTTAATGCAAAAAGTACTTTATAAATCATGCTGTTTTCTAGAGGCAGAGGCCAATCATATCACAGAAGATTTTCCTTTTGTCTCTGGGGGATCTCAGACATCATCTCCTTTGCAAGGTGTTATTTTGGGCAATGAATCATGGATACCATTTACTACCTTACACAGCTCTTCATTTTGGACTTTCAATCTTGAGTGTAAATATCAAGTCTCACTTGAACTCACCTGGCTATTTCTGTTGGGGTTTTTTTTTTTTAAATTAATTTTTTATAGGCTCTGAAATGAAAAAGAAAATGCTGGTATTACTGAACTGATAGCAGATATCCATGAAAGATGGGATGGAAAGATTTTTTCACTGACCTTAAATCTCCTCTCCCTTCCATGTGCTGAAAATTATCCTAATTTCTTTCCTCTAAAAAGCTCTATAAGGCCCTAAAAATTAAGAGGTGCGAAGCTATCTTTGACCTGTGTCTCATTTCTGAACTAGATCCTCCTTAGCCTGAACAGATAATCCAATTTAGGAAAACAATATGTTCAAATCAATTTTTCCTCTTTTTTTTTTTTTGCAGCTAATCAGAACTACTGTAACTAAATAATATTGAGTTCAAGTCTGTACCAAGAAATGTAATATTTAAAGCCTCCTAAAGATACATAGGATGTGAAATTCAAGGTGGGTGTTGCAAAATTTGATGCCAGGAGTGTGACTTTGGTGTTTCAAACCCAGGAGACTCATTGGTAGTTTTGGCTGTGGCTTTCTGCATTTCAGAAGCTTTGTGGTTCTGCTTAATATATTTTCCAGTCAATTCTTTGTGCATTCAAATCAAGGTATATTAATAATGAGAAAATATAAATCCTCACCACCTCCCAGCACTCACAGAATCATTAAGGTTGGAAAGGACCTTTAATATCACCAAGTCCAATTATTTAAACAAAGAATAAACCCAGTGAAAGACTGAGGCAACTTCAATTTACCAGACATTTTTCTACTTTGTGGTTAATAGAAAAATAAGTCTAGTGATGATGTGACAGATGGTTTTCTTTGTGCAACAGAAAATGGGGGATAAAGAGATCTGACTGAGAGAATTCAGGACTCTTGTCTCTCAACATGTATTTTGGGATCTGGTGGCTCTTAGGTTGAAAGTAAGCATTTAAATATTGAAGACAGAAGTCTGAAGCCATTTCGTGGGTCAGAAAGGTGAACATGACTCCATCAGAAGCCAGGAATTGCTTACAAATCCACCACAAAATTAAGGGCACGTTGGAAGGAGGAAGGCTTAAAATAGATCTCCCAAGAAATATGAGTGTATTTCATATTTATCTCCAGTGGAGGTTGAAGACTGATACAAACATCTCTGTGTTGTTTCTGTGTCTCACTCAGTTTTATTGCAGATCAATCACTGAACACTCTCCACGCATAAATATATTCCTGCCTGTGCTTGAAATATAGATCTTTTCATTATAATATTTTCAATTCTTTTTTTTGTGCTACCTTTACATCGTCCTGGTTCTTTTCACTGCATTCCCAGAATTAAATTGGTGCCATTAGGAGTTCCTGATGTCACAGGAAGGAATAACTGCCTTTGATAACCTTTTTGTCATTTCACCTCCCCATGCACACATCCCTACAGGTACAAACATGAATATAAACAGCACATATAATCTTATCCTTTTCTTTTATTTCCTTTTTTTTGTTATGTTTTTGTTTTATAGCAGTGTCTGGAAATTCCAGCCAAGAAAAATGTCATTTAAAGCTCTGTGAGAATACAGTCCCAAGCCATAGAGTCCTTGGTGTTAATCCAGTAAGATATGCTAGGAATTAAAGAGAAACAAAACCTAAAGTACAGGTAGAAACTGGATCAGGAAATATCCATTCTCTGCCTCTTTCAGTCCAAAAAATTGCTGGGAACTTACTTTCTTCCCTTACTGAGAACAACCCCAAGCAGGTGAAACATTTGTTCATCTCAGAAGCTCGAGTTAGGAACATTTCAATGGAAACAAAAATGCCAACATAGACAATTTGAAAAGGGAAAATACTGCTTTGATAACACCTCAGAAGAAAGGAGTGAGGCCCAAAGCTTTGAGAGTTGCCTGTAGCAGGGCTCCAGAAGATTCTCCAGCTAAGCAGGGAGGATGAGGGGAGATGGCCCCTGCTCAATGTGTGCTGTGTAACACCTTCCAGGTGACCACTGCCAACCAGAGAAGCAAAGCTTTGAAATCCCAGCTGGAAATGTTGCTATTTCTAGCTAAGCTATCAGCATTCTAAGTGGAACAATGGTGAGAAAAAACCATCTTGACAAAAAATAGATTTTTACTTCTTAACACAAACTGATGCGTGGTCCTGGCAAACAACATTTGCAGCAATTGGCAGGATTGAAAATCAACTTGCAGAAGTAGTTCTGCAAGAAAGATTTAATGCAGAACTGGTTGTTCCTGTGCTATTATTCAATCCAATCTATTGCTTCTTTTGCATATCACTGAATGTTTTCTGGAAATCACGAGCTCTCACTCAGTATCTTGTTTAAAGTTCGCTTTGGGGGAGCCTGGTTCTCTCAAAATCACACCAATTGCAAGCTGAACACTAAAAGAGAGGACCCTTAAAATTAGCCAAACACTAAGGTAAAACCTTCAGCACACTATACATGGGATTTTTATTTTACTGTGAACTTGGAGAAACAGATGCTAGGGACTTGGAAAACATGGCTTAGACAAATATTGTAATACAGGAGAATTGTTCTGAAAACAAAAAGAGCCCTCACTGAACAAAAAAAAATTAAACTCCAGGAGAAACTTTATTAGAGAAAATAAGCAAAAAAGGTGGAACAGAAATGGAATAGCAAAGTGAAACATCAGGGGTGGGATTGGTTTTGTCAGTGCTCCTCCATCTTCCTTGCTCATTTCTCCGTGGGTCACTCCAGCTGTCATTCCTGCAGGAGAAGCTGTAACAGAAATAACCACATTTAGTAAATCTGGGGAAAACTAGTGGTGTACAGAAATAGTTTGTCCTGGAAGAATTAGCAGATGTATTTTTAATGGTGAAATGTGGGCACTCAGGGAGATTTCCCAGCCATGGCACAACAGGCTGGAATTTCAGCCACTCAGCACAGCTCAAAGCCATCAGGAAGCAGCAGGCTAACTCTGAGGAGACAGCTCTGATCTGGTGACAGCCTTTTCTTGGAGAAGTGGATCCCTCTATCTCCATCTGATTTAACTAGTGAACATTAGTCAATACAGCAAAGGTAATATCCAAAAATTCTGCACTTGGAGGCTCCATGGCTGTTCATTCCACCCTCTGCCCCTCCAGCCCTGCTGACTGGTGTGCAGATGTGCCTGACCTTGTGCTTCCCTGCAGCTTCCTGGGCTCTGGGCACACAGCTGGGGGATGTCCCCCAGCCCCAAGCACGTGAGATGCTCCTCACAGGAATAACTCCTTGCAGGAGTAACTCCTCTGGCCTTGGAGCCAGAGGGAGGATGGAGCCCATCCTGAGGTTTGAGTCCTTAAAACCAAACCCTGCGTCTGCAACTCTGCAGATTTGGCCATGGTGAGGTCAAATCTGTCTCAGGCTGTTGCAACAAGCACTGTTTTAATGGGCAGCTCGTGGCAGCAAGGACAAGTGCCTGCAGACAATCCCAGGCTGCCCAGCTTTGCTGAATGAATGCCAAACACCTCCACTGCTTACCTGGAGAAGGTGGAAATCAGGTGAGACTCCTGAGGTTTTTGGCAGGTGGAATGGTTTTCCCCACTAGCAACAGACATGGTGAGTTTGAATCTGTATTCCTGAAATACAACAAAGGTACTCAATTAATTTGGAGAAGTCGCTATCAATTTCTAAACTTCCGCTGAGGTACCATAAATAATGCTTTGCAAGCTTATTAATTTAATAGCTCTGATATTCATTCAGTTTCATCATGTGTTGGCCAGGCTTTTATTCATTTTGATTTGTTTTTTCCCCTCCTCAAATGTTATTTTAAGCAGCTTTCATGAAATAGCTGCATAATGAGTGTACCCTTTTGTTCTTCTTCAAGGAAGCTCAGCAAAAGCATCACAAATAATAAAGCTGATAAAAAGATACATGAAATGCATACCAAAATCCAGTGTTTCTTCTGATGCAAGCACCATTTAACTTCAAGCTAAGACATCTCTCATTAGGCAACACCTCGAGAAGCTCTTGGGCAGTGGATTGAAGGCAGAGCCAAGCAGTGGAATTCTGGTTTTACCCTCCTGGTTTTACCCTCCTGACTGTAAGTGTGCAGTATAACAATGTGTTATTTGGCCATCCAGCTCAGGGAGGTAAGAAGGCTCTTTTAAGGCTTTCAACTTTGCAGGGTGAGCGAGAATTAAATGAGTTGTTAACAAGAAAACAGAATGCACAATGATCACGGCAGAGTCTAAAATAGATTATGACATTTATGCTCACACGCTTATATTTTGGAGAGTGAATGTGACTGAACAAGGCAATTATCTCTAATTAGGAGGGGCTGGGGTCATCCCATTAATTATGTCCATCACAGCTAGTTAACAATATTGATTAACAAGATAAGAAGCAGAATAAGCCATTCATCCCTGAATGGGGTCGTTATAGATTTTCTGGTGAATTCCTACAATGTATTTCAAAAGGAAAATTGCAGAATTGGAGGTGCCATAATTCCAACAAAGCCTGATTTCAAACAGGCTCTTCTGAAAAACATTCCTGAAACAATCTGCTTTTGTTAATATGCAATAATTATGGAGCTAGATAAACATAGGAGAGCATTTCATAAGTGTGCCTGACACACACAGGGAAAACACTCTTTGATCCTTGAAGCAGAAAAAATTTCAGGCCCAAACTTTGCAGGGCTGAAGACAAAGACAAATTAAAGTCTGATTGACTGCAAGGGATTAAAAAGAATGCAGACCTGCCACAAGAAGTCCTGGACCAACTTGGAAATGGTTGCCTAAGAATGGCTCGGTGCAATCCCTGGTTTAACTCAAAAACTGTCAGTGGGATCAAATTATGAAATATTTTGTCTGTGAGATATTATGAAAGAGAAATACAGGCATCTATGTTCACACTCACAGACACACTTGCTCCTCCTCCACGTTTTGCAATAAAATTCTCAATCTGTGAGATGTCCTAGCACTTTCAAAATAAAAATCAAGCTTTTCCTTCTTTTTCCCTTTGCTTTTTTTTTTTTTGGTTTATTTGTTTTATGTGCATGTGTGCTTTGGGTTGGCTATTTTTTTCCCCCTTCTGCGTCCTGCCACAGCACAGTGATTGATCCCCAAGTCGGGTGGTTGGCAACCAAGTGGGTATCAAAGTGGGTGCCAAGCTGCAAATTGGAAACGCTCTCCTGGTGGCTCCCCAGACAAAAGAGATCCTTGATGTGCAATTCCACCCTCATCCCTCTCCAGCCGTCCTCAGGCAGCTGAGAGGAGACAACAGAGCATGTGCCTGATTGCTGGCATGTCAGACAGGCATTATTAAAAACAGTGGGGGCAAGAGGAAAGATGAGAGGGAAGGCATTTGCTGCTTTGTTCAGATGCTGGAGAGCTTATTTGGGAAGGAAGGAGTCCCTGGATGCACTGACATAGATATAAGGACTTGATGCAATGAAGGCATCCAAACTTTCTCTGTGTATTTTGGATAATGAAGTTTTCAAATATTTCCCATCTAATATTAAAAGAATACATATGCTGAAGTAATCTGATTTAGAAACCTTTGTTCCTGTATCTCAATATCATATTTATTTTCATATCTCCAGCCAAGAAACTATCCCAGAATCAACACAAAAGCAAACTTATTCTGACCCTGAGTATAAAATACAAGTCCTTGGTCATGCTCAAAATCATCTTCACATATTCACTGCTTCAAAAAAAAAAAGGAATGCAAAGAATAATACTTTTTAGAACATAAAGCAATTGCTAATTGTTGACAATAATATTTAAATGGCTCTCCAAATGAAAACATTTAAGAAGCATTTAACTAGAGTGCTCACAGCAAAATTAAAGCTATGGTTGAGCAGATAATAACCACTATTCTCATTCAGCAAAGAATTAAAACCTCTTAATTAAACCTGCTCCAGACTAGAGATATAATAAAGCAAGCACGGAGGCAGAAAAGAAACCCTTTCTATTAGCAGTACAAAATTGTTATTTTTTGCCCCACAATATGTTTGTTTTGGTAGACAGATTCTTTAGGAAAGTTTAATACTTGTAAGTAAAAAAAATTAATGCAAAAATTTATTTTACATGTAAATGTAAAATAGCAAATCATGTGACCAAGAAAGAGAGGCAAAGCATTTTACAAGGACTGTCAGAACTTTGATAAAGAATTCAGAACTGAGTTTTTTCAAACCTTGAAACAGTGGTGTTCCAGGAAATGACATTTCTTTAATATCAGGGCTTTTGACAATGGTGTAGACAAAGTTTCCAAACGACCTGAGAAGGTTCCAGAAGAGGAACTCACTAGAGATGCTGCATGATAAAGGCAAGTGAACACATAAGAGCACCACTAAACTGAACTGTAAATCCCAGAACGTGGATATTGTGAGGTCCAGCTGGAATAAAATGTGTTCTACAGGAAACACAAACTGGCTTTACAATTAAAACCGAAAAGGCAGAAGCATGGATGATTTCAAGATTACAAAAAGTTTAAAAGACACCACCCCAGATCCACCTTAGGGCAATGATGCTGTTGGTATCAAAAGGCTCTAGGTGAGACTGGTTCATACTAAAAAATAAACCCTTTTATTTTTTAGTTTCACCCATGCCTGGGAAATGAGAACCTCTGTGGTGACTCCTTGTGAGCATCAGATGATGAAGACTGAAGATTGTGGATGCAGATGACAGAGGGGAAACTCTGCCAGAGTGCTGGGAACTTCTGGAATAGTTCTAGGAGTTAATGGTAAAACTTGATTAAACTGTGCTGTTGTTTATGGGTCTTAATGCTTTCAACATTACAAAGCACAAAGCAAAACTTTTTTTTCTCGTTAAACACAGAGAACACAATTTCTAACCACGTTTCTTGAATGCCACAAGATATAAACTACAGTGTAACCACATTGTTCTTAAATTTGCAGTAAATCCCCCCTCCTTTGAATTTCCTGGGGCTGAATACTCCAGTGTGTCTTCTGTGGTTAAAATCTGTAATGTGTCTTCCTTTTCATTCACTTATTTTTCTCCCTTTGCAGTCTTTGAAAGAATCTTTCTCTTCTCTAAACCTCTGCATTCTTATAGCTACCAAGTCCTTCATGTTTCTGTCAACAGAAAGAAGCTTTGAACAGGATCAAGCATAATTACATCAAGGTTTTTTACTGTTATCACTATATTAGTTAAAGGACAGCAGACTTTGTAAGAGACCTTTTTTTCAAACATTGTATTCCAGCTCTATGGCACAAACATTTCTATTTCATTGCAGCTGTCCTGAAAAAAAAGTCAGGTTGGTAGAAATGAGTGGAATTTCTTCCTTAAGGTCTGTTCAACAAGGACTTCTGACTGAAGAGTTGTGGCTCAGCAAACACCTCTGCATCCAAAAAACCAACATTTGTGCCTTGGGTTTGATTTGCAGCTATTACAGAACCCACTAACTGCACAGCCTAGAAGCTTTGTAGCACCAGTGCACTTCAGCCACTGCATTCCCACACCAACAGGAGAAACACAACCTTAAGACCCAAAGAGGAATGAGAGGCAAAACAAAAAAGGACATATTAAATAAATTCTGTAGCATGTCAGCCCCGTTACCTGTCTCGTGATGCTTCCTCACAGATTAAGTAATAAGCACCTGCAGTTGCCAGGCTCTTTGGTTTCCAGTCATCTCATCCTCTGCTTCTTCTGCCTCTCCTTCATGCTCCTGCAATGTTCCTCCTGTGTTTCTTTGCAGCTGTGGCATTTCCAGACAGCACAGGCAGGTAACAAACCACCAGCTGCACTTATTCTTCTGATCTGCTTCTCAGTAGAACAGCAATTCTGAGCAGGGTTAACCTGTCTATAATAAAGCAGAGATGTCATGTTTACTCCTGGCTTGCTGACATTTAGTGCTTGGCCATTTAATTCCCTGTTTCATTTGATTGCAATAGAAAGCTTTGTTAGGGGAAGGAGTTGCCTGCCTTGAGCGAGTGACAGAGCTTGGCTGTCCCAGTTCACTGTTACTGAGATCTCCACCTCCTCAGCAGGGTGTGAGGTGAAAATGTGCTCACATGGAGAAAGAACTGACTCACACAGAGGCCAGCACAGTGAGGTGACAGAGCAGCTCACCTCCAAAAGATCCAGATTTTCTTGGCAAGCCCAGCTGCACATGATGCCTTAGGTTTTAACTTTGATATTGTTTCCCAACCCTGCCCTGCCCAGTGTCACTCTGCAGTTCCCTGGAGCTCGTTCAGTGCTGTTCTCTCATGCTCACACACACACAACAAAGCCTCTCCAGCTCTCCAAGGACACCCAGACCCTCCTAGGCACAACAACTGCAAACCACAATCTTGGGGACAGGGGGGCAAGCTTGGGCAAATTCCATCCTTGCCTGGCTTCTGCTTGGGGAATTGATGCTGAGATCCAAGTGGGAAGAACTCGGGAGCTGTCCTTGTCCATGTTGGGATGCACTGAGGCAGGAGCCTCTGGAGCCCAGAGTGTACCTCTGAAGGCCTTTCCAATCAATCCCTCCTTTATTCCTTGATTCCTGTCTGCTCTCTGTTCCTAGGGAGCCATTTAAGGCATCAGAATGAAGGCAGCTGTGAGAGGCAATCCCCATCGGCTGCAACTGAAGTCATCACACCTGTGAGTTAGGATTCAGACATGGTTTATGAGACACAATGACCAGGTTTAGAAGAAGATCCCTATGATTTGTTCTCCTAGCCCTTTCAAGCTGGCAAAAGCTCAAATGCACCAAGAGTCTCTAAGGGAGTGGAGGTTTGTTGTGTCGCTGTTCATCAGCAATGTGACAGAACCCATCAAGCTGACAAGAATGATAAAATATTTTGATTGCATAACTGCTTTGCAGAGAAACTGGTAAATCTATTTCTGATTAAACGGAGGCTAAACCATTTTTAACCTCCTAAATTCTAATCATGGCTGTTTCAGTCTTTTCATAAGGACATTGATTGACTTTTTTGCCTGTTTAAAGCTGAGTTTGTTCTGTACAGAACACGGGGAAGCAGAGTGCTTTGTTCCCTGCTTCACACAGGTGGGCAGAGCACCTGTGAAACCAGGCTGATCATTCACAGGGAAGCCACCACCCTCGTGCCCATCCCAAACATGTTCACAGGGTCCCTGAGTGGCCAAATGTCCCTCATTTGCCTTCGTGTACCTCGGGAGGGATCAGACAGGGAAGCCCAAATCAAGTCCTGATCCAGGTGGGGCATTTAATCACTGAAAAGCACATCCAGGTGGGGCATTTACTCACTCAAAAACACATCCAAGTGGGGCATTTAATCACTCAGAAGCACATTCAGGTGGGGCATTTACTCACTCCAAACCACATCCAGGTGGGGCATTTACTCACTCAGAAGCACATTCAGGTGGGGCATTTAATCACTCAAAAGCACATTCAGGTGAGGCATTTAGTCACTCCAAAGCACATTTTCCCTAACTCCCCCAAAGGGTTGCAACTCCTTGCACCACGGCTCAAAAGTGCATTAGCAACTGCCAAGAGAGGAATTAGAAAGCAGATCTGCTTAGGAGATATTATATAGGTAATTATGTCATATAAATTATGTGCTACACCTAGAGTCTGCCAGAGAGCCAACACATTTGTTATGAGCTCTGACTGCTCCACACCATGCAGAGAGGGAAGAGAGTAATTAAGGAACTTTCTTGTCCTAAAATAGCCTTAGCCCAAATAATACCAGCAAGGAAGACTGTGGAGGATCAAAATGTCAGGTTTTTTCTGAGACAGAGAAGTCAAACACTTTTTATGTGTTACGATTCCAATCAAATTTGCAAAATTTCTTGTCTGCTTTGGGCAACCATGAGGTTTGTTCCTCCCTAAACCACAGTGACACCTTCCAAAAGTTCTACATGCTCCTTAGGTAACTTTTATATTTTCATAAGTAAAAGTGGAAGCTTGCAACACCTCTCTCTGAGTCTTGTAACCTCTGGAAATATGAACATGATTTTCTAGACTTTTTTCCAGCATTTACTTCAAGAATTTAAACCAGCAAAAATACAAAAAGCCACTTGGAAATGGTGAGGAAAATACACTAAACAGTGATAATTTGTTTGGCTCAGCCAGAAGAGCCCCAGCCATGTGAGATGCAAACCATGTCTGCAGTGATGCTATTTCCTCTGGGAACCCAAACGAGCCCATTTGAAGGGATTATCACAATGTTATTTAATTACTATTTCTGACAGCCTGGGCCAACCCTGTCACACACAAGTCATGCAGCTTAGAATAATGATGATCCCACACTGGTGAAGGGTTCAAGGGGCAGCAAGTTTAAGTCACCCAGAGCTGGTCAATAAGTGATTTCAGATTTAAAACCCACACCCATGGCAAGACACTCTGGTCAGAAGAGCAGATGAGATGCACATACCCACGGTGGAAGTGCTAATTATTCTGTGATAACCAATTTAAAGATATCTTTTAGTTACACAGCAAGGTCTTGGATGAAGGTCTGCAAAGCCTCAGGTGGATCCAGGCAATTTTAAGGCCTAAAACACAGCTGGTAGGGATTTGACAGGTGTGATTTAAAATAAATTTGCATAATTATGGAATTACTCTGAACATAAGTTAACTCTGACTAGAACAGGGAAGTCCAAGAGAAACTTGTTCAGAGAACCAAAGGGAAAAAAGAGGAGAAAGAGAAATTAAACAATGAGCACAGGAACAAGAGTGAGACTGTGCCTAACACAGTGATTAATACAATTTATCAGGAAATATTCCACCTGAAATGATTCTCAGAGAAAGGTCTCAAAACTTCTTCCTGAGCAGGCAATGCCATCAATAGCCCTAAATTGAAAGTTTTAATTTCACCCTGCCTTTGCTCTTTTGTGACTCCTGTTAACTCCAGTGAGTCAGGGGTGGATAGTTCCTGCTGCCCTGAGTGGAATTACTCTGCCTTTTTTGGGATTTCGTATCCACAGACTGAATTTATGAACTTGAGCTTGCATTTTCAAATAAATCCAAGAATAAGCATGGAATTCCTCACGGGACATTTCAGAGTA
The DNA here is from genome assembly GCA_013400515.1 of Erpornis zantholeuca. Classification (NCBI taxonomy): domain Eukaryota; kingdom Metazoa; phylum Chordata; class Aves; order Passeriformes; family Timaliidae; genus Erpornis; species Erpornis zantholeuca. Next base: position 230,626 of record VZTN01022260.1, read on the forward strand.
CGATTTTTTCAAAGCACTGGGTATATCCAAATCCACTTTAAGTGAGAGAAAAAAAAACAAAAAAAAACAAAAAAAAATAGGCAGCAATGTTCCTATTGCTTCATTATTCCTGCAACAAATAATCTTTCCCAGCACTGATCCCATCCCCTGTGCCAGATTTAACAGGGAAGGCAGAACACAGTGAGTTTCTTTTAGAGCTGGTTTCAAGCAGCCAAAATCAACTGCATAAACAAACCAAACATGTAAAGTAGGTAAGAGAATGAAAATCACCCTAATGCTTCCTGCAGAGATAAAATCTTCGTGTGTGTGTGTGTGAGAACTAAACTTGTTTTGTCATTTGTTTTTCATTAGTACTAAAAAACATGAAACTTTAAAACACAGTTGCACACAGTTGCTGCCAATCTGAGACTCTTATTCTGGATGATACCTTAACTGCAGAAATGAGAAATAATTATGTTTTCCAAAGAGGAAGGTTCCATACATACTGAAAGCAAAGTCTTTGTTGTTATATTCGCATTTTCCCTCATCTGCCTTCGTGAAAAACTACTAATTTTATGATCTGGGCATAACAGCCATTGTGATAGCTGAAGTTTTTCTCCTGTGTGAAAAGCTTGATGTCATGGTAAATATTGACACTCATCCCCATCTTGCATGTCTTTACTCAAAAAAAGGACAGTAAACAATTGACTTCACTGTGATGGGGAAAAAAGAAAATTCTGGAACTGAATACACTCTGATCTTGAAAGCAAAAAGATGTGACAGGGTAACAGCTCTGTACAGTTAGGAAAAATCCCTTAATTTCTGATCATAATGTGTTTTGTTGGGGTTTTTTTCTTTTTCTTCTTTCTAAAGGAGTCACAGAAACTTATTTGAGGGAGCTTAACTTGTACTTCAACAAAGTTTCAGAAGTTCAGCCTTCTTGTGTGTTTACTCCACTAAGGAAATGTTTTCCACTTAAACAACACATTCATCTAATTAAATTAAATTAATCCATTCTATATCCCTGAGGTACAAAGCAGCCACATTTTCATTTATTTATGTGTTATTTTCCCCAGATTCGGAAACTAGTGGCAAAAAAAAAAAAAAAGAAAAAAGGAAAAAAAACTGTAGTGGAATTAATTTTGAAGATGCATCTGATTTATGTTACTCCTTGAAGCAAAACTATTCCCTTTCCATGGGTAAAGCTGCTTCCCCAATGCCTCCCATCTGCAAGGGAAAGTGACTACAATTTTTTCCTCTTTAAGGGAAAACATTTCCAGCAATCTCTCACATAATGGGATTATATAAAATGAATTGGAACCCTCATGGATGCTTCCCTTTCGAGGACTCTCACCAAGTTCTGGACATGTTTCCCTGCCTATGAGTTCAAAGTGCTCTAAGTAAATGAATGCTGGTGAGGATTTTCTGTTCCTTCTAGAAAAGAGACAAAATATGTGCTGAGTTACACTCTGAGTTAACATGGTGCCAATTATAGATGCTACTGCTCTGACATGGATAATAAATATGGTTTATTAGGATGTCTTGCTGCTTTTCCTCATATCATTTAGGCAATGCCCCCACCTCCTCAGGTTTCCTCTCTTGTCACAGGTTGCCTGTAGAAAAGTGTGGAGCCAATCTAGATGTCAGGTTACTCCCAAATTGTAACCCAAAAAAAAATTAAAAATCAAAAGGCAGTGTTCAAAGTGCAGAGCTGTTCTTTTTAAGATTTCTAACCAAGAGCAGTGTTTGAACTAAGGAGAAAAGGAGAAAACCTCTCTCTGTGCATTGCTGTTCATAGGTCTCCAAGAAAGTGCTACCCCCACTAGAGATTCAACTAATTCAAAATTAACTGTGAAAAAATAACAGGGCTGGAATTCTCTGCTGCATCCATCCCACCTTTAAATGTACTTTAAATTCAAGTACAACTGATTTGATCCTCCTGAAATCATCACTGATAATGGGTGTGATTTTGGTGCTGCAATTTATTACCCTTGGGCTGAAACTAAAAGGAGAAAACCTCTCTCTGTGCATTGCTGTTCATAGGTCTCCAAGAAAGTGCTACCCCCACTAGAGATTCAACTAATTCAAAATTAACTGTGAAAAAATAACAGGGCTGGAATTCTCTGCTGCATCCATCCCACCTTTAAATGTACTTTAAATTCAAGTACAACTGATTTGATCCTCCTGAAATCATCACTGATAATGGGTGTGATTTTGGTGCTGCAATTTATTACCCTTGGGCTGAAACTAAAAGGAGAAAACCTCTCTCTGTGCATTGCTGTTCATAGGTCTCCAAGAAAGTGCTACCCCCACTAGAGATTCAACTAATTCAAAATTAACTGTGAAAAAATAACAGGGCTGGAATTCTCTGCTGCATCCATCCCACCTTTAAATGTACTTTAAATTCAAGTACAACTGATTTGATCCTCCTGAAATCATCACTGATAATGGGTGTGATTTTGGTGCTGCAATTTATTACCCTTGGGCTGAAACTAAAAGGAGAAAACCTCTCTCTGTGCATTGCTGTTCATAGGTCTCCAAGAAAGTGCTACCCCCACTAGAGATTCAACTAATTCAAAATTAACTGTGAAAAAATAACAGGGCTGGAATTCTCTGCTGCATCCATCCCATCTTTAAATGTACTTTAAATTCCAGTACAACTTATTTGATCCTCCCAAAATCATCACTGATAATGGGTGTGATTTTGGTGCTGCAATTTATTCCCCTTGGGCTGAAGCCATACAATGGAAATCTTTGCTGGGAGGGACATTTTTTGTGACCCGTGCTCGTGGTAAAACAACAGTGAAACCTGAATTGGGCCAAGGGCTCTGGGCATGGGTTGGGAACTCAAGGCCTGTCAGGATCAATGCAATATTTTTTGCAGAATGAAGAAAAATTTGCCATTAACTCACAAGTGTTTTCACTTTGGGTATATCGTGTATCTTCCTTCTCAGCTATAAACAACAGGGTTGCAGCCACATTATAATTCATGTGCAAAATATTTGCATTTTTTCCATAAATGTGTTTCAGATTTCAGCTCGTGCACTTCAGTCTGGAGGGTATCTGTATTCTCTAGATCTCATTTTAAATTGAAAGTATGCACATTTTCGTTTTTATCCAGCCAAGCTGTTTGTCCACACCAATA